>JAGFNX010000194.1:0-109061 GCA_017657125.1 Scopulariopsis brevicaulis
TTTATACGGCCGTATACCGCCTTTGGCAGATTGGGTATATTGATGAGGGATACGAGCAGGGAACAAGCCTGGCGTTGCAGCCCTGGTGGGTTGTCGTTACTGCGACCAGTTATGTTTGCGGTTACTGGTTCGGGGTAACCCCGCCAGTCGCGATCGTTATGGGCGGTGTTATGGGTATGATCTGGTATGGGGTTGTATCGACGACTTGAAACTAGAATCGGAAAGAAGGTGGGAATAAGCTTGCACGGCCTGCGGTGGCAATGGATAGATAGCAGAGGATGAGTGAGGCAGGCAAAAGTACTAGGCGGAGAGGGAGGGGGAAAAGCGAGGGAAAACGTGTCACTTTGGGAATTTCCATTCCTCAATATTTCAGGCGTCTGAAGCTCCACAATCCAATCGACCCATAAGCGCCGTAGGGGTGAACCGCGATGGGTACTGTTGTAGACGAATGGTACGGACGAAATTGGTACGCTTCCGGACTCGTGTCGCTTCGAGCGTAGAACCCCAAGGAGTGGTTCTTCAAGAAAGGATTTCCCCAGATAGTCCAAGTACGAAGATTCACAGGGTAGACTCCACTCCAAATCCTCGAACCTAGACATATATTTATCATACAGCTACTCCGCGATAATATCAAATGCCTTGTCGTTATGGTCCGGCAGTCGCACTTCTTGTTCCGCTGTCTCTCTAAAGCCCCCTTTGAGTGCGGCTTCGAATAATGATGAGCATGCGTAGGGTGTTTCGAATTTAAGGTAAAACTTGGTACGTTTCTCCCCTACTAGAACAGTGACTTTGACGTTGTTGGATTTAGCCATTTCATGGTTTGCTGGGGGCGCTCCCACTGACGGCTTAGGCGGCGACAAACACGATATATATTTGCAACCACCAATTCAGCACAACTGGGGGCGCCAGGATCTCCCCCATCGACTCCGTTGAAATGGGCTGGGTCAACCCCTCTACGCGCCCAGCTGGCGGTAACGTCGAAGGATACGGAACCTGTACGCATCACATCGACATGTCTCTGGTGGCTGAAAGCTCACTACTCTATTCCGGCACGCACGAAGAGGACCTATAATACGAAGGAAGCTTTGATGCCTTTATTAATATGTGTAGGGACGTTCGCTGCGAGGAGCTTTAGACTCATGAAACTCAATAAACCAATACTCGATCCCGCCTTCCTTGTCGCCCTCTTTCAATGCCAGCGCGGAGTTACGCGGTAGCCAGAAGGGGGATGGCCATGATTTGACGGGGCACCGTACGCTCGTGTCATCTTTTGCTGGCTTGAACTCAGGCAGTTTTTGGGGAGCTTTCCATTAGGGGAATAACCGCCACGTTTTCCAATGTTTCCACCACGCCTCCTTTTAGTCGGAGTGGCCCTCCTGTATACACTGGTGCCGAGACAGACACACCAAGGCGTTTAAGTTTAACCGCCTGTCACAGAGTTAGCCGAATGTCTCCGTACGTTCGATATGAACATACATGATCGTTTATAAATTGCGTTACGAGTCTCGTGCGAAGATCTTGTGATAGCGGTAGACCTCCCCTTCCCGCGTGGGCTTCCGTACCCACGGTCCCCCTTGACTGATCGCCTCCTGGACCAGGGCTATGAAAGCCGGAGTTGCGTTAAAATATTCGCGTTCGCTCATTGAGAAGAATAGCTTAGAGTATGTGGTTACGTAGGTGGATAGGGCTCGTCACGGTATTAATATCAAGTAGTTCAAAGTCCGAAGGCAACTTTATTCAGAGCAGAGACGTGTCACCTTGGTGCCCAAGAGTGGGACCGGACTCAGGCCGAGAGTCACATGGCGGGGTAACGGAAAAATTTCAATTCCTAGAACAAACGAACTACATAAATCCCCGAGACCAATGGTACGCAATTTCTTAGTCTAAGTCTTATTAGTAGAGGCCGAACAAAGAGGAGTGTGAGCCTAACCCTTGTTATCTTCTATTTGGTTTAGATTCGGTTCTAAAAATTCGACACCACGGGATGATCGTCCCTAAATTGGCTTATATTAATGGAGGACGGAGGTGGAGTAGAGGGAAGACTGGCTAGATCCGTGACTGAAGCTGCGCTGGAGTCCGGAGGGCCGTTGGGTCGCGTGGGCCAGTTAGTAGATTGAGGGTTGATAATAGCGGGGGAGGCGAATGGAGGAGCCCTAGAACATGAAGATGTAGAGGCAGATGGAGCCCTAGACCGTGGAGGTTCTGTAGAGACAGATAGAGGAGCCCCAGAAAACGGAGGTGTAGAGGCAGATAGAGCCCTAGGTCGTGGAGGCTCTCTAGAGACAGATGGCGTCATAGACCGTGGAGGACGTTCAGCAGAGGCGGATTGGAGAGGAGGCGCAGGAGTGGCAGCTGCGGCGTCTTTGTTACTAGATGGAATAGACATGTTCGTCGTGATCTAGCGAGAAACTTGAACATCGATTGATGTATGTCTGATTAAAAAGCCTTAGTAAAAACGAGCACTTGGCGAGATGTTTACAGTGATAACCACTCACGTTCCGGGTTTCCTGGGGAGTGATCTGGATGCAAGACATTAGCTTCCTTCTCAGCATCGGGTGGACATGTGCGTACACTATTATCAGAGAGAGAGCAAAGCATGTACGAAAGGTAATTTCAATTCTGTAGAACAGTGTCCACGGGGCTGTGTTCGGAATTGGGAACAGAGTCTCTTATATGCGTCTTACCACCACCCCGCGGGGGAGTCATGCTGTCCCAGTTAAACTCCTCAGGCGCCGACGAAGACAGCTGGTGCAGACCAGCTTCACCAGCATCAGCCAGTGGCGAAGGAGACACTGTAGGTGGCGGTGCTTTACCGCCACTGCGCCTCCGCGTGTTGACAAACCACTGGGAGACTTGCCGTGTCGTCATCCCAGTCTCGTGGCTGAGTGATTCCTTTTCATGCGTGGATGGATACGGCCACTCCCTGTGCGCCGCGTACCACTCCTTGAGGGCGCTGATGGCTGACCTCGCATGGCGGACGGCGGGTCGCGGGGGCGGGGCCTTCCTGTTCGTCTGGGACACTTGACATGCCGTTTTATCATGGCCAAGGTGTGGGATGGTCGACAAGAGGGCCTTCGATGAGTACTGTCCATTGCGTCGCGGCAGCCTGGCTGGTGTTTGACGAAGTCGTTGATCCCCTTCCTTCCACTAACAATTTCAGCACGGCTTTCGCTCTGCATAGAATGTTTAGTATCCGTCCTGACATGTTGCGTTGATTGCATTTACGATGCATAATGTGGATGTTGTAATGCCGAAGCAGTTGAAGGGTCACCCCAAAGTGATCTGCCACCGGATCACAGCGGACGCTAGATGAGTAATCATAAAACCGACGGACTGAGGACTGGTGGAAGTAAGCAAGCGACATCCGCCTGGCTCGACTTATGTACTCTTGTTCCATCTAAAGTACTCAAGGTCAGATCGACACCCTTCTGCCCCATTTTTTTGTATACCCAATCCCGACGCCGATTGTTACCCTTTATAAATGTTTCCCTGTATCCTCCCAACCGCATCTTAGTTGATCTCCACAGCCATGCCGGGCTTCAACCACCGGACCTTGGACAGGATGCTCTCGTCCTCAAACTCCTTGGACAGCTCCTCCTCTTGCTGCGTAAAGTGGTCCCACGACTCGTAGTGCATAGGGACGAGAACGTCGGCCTTGATGTCGCGGAAGAGTTGGGCGCCCTGGCGGCCGTCCATGGTGATCTGGAGGAACTGGCCCTCCTTGCCGGGCAGGCCTTCGGGGGTGATCTTGGCGAAGGTGGCTTTGCCGAGGTTCATGAGCGCAATGGCGATGTGGTACTTGTCAGCCATCTTGGCCAGCTCGGGCACGTGGACGGTGTCCCCGGTGAAGTAGATGGCGTTGCGGAGGCCATCAGGCGAGACGCCAAAGTCCTCGGTGTGGACGATAAAGCCGACGCACTCATGGCCGGGCCAGTGTTTGCAGGGCGTGGCGGTGATGGTCCACTCCTTGCCCGCGATGAGCACCTTCCTCTCCTCCCAGTCCTTAAAGCCGAGGACGCTAGGGCGGGGAGCGAGGTTCTTAGCGCCGTCGTCAGTAGTCATGACGTGGCGGCCATCGAGAAGCTGGCGGCCGAGCTCATCGAGGTTGTCCGGGTGGTTCTCGTGGCTGAGGAGGACCGCGTCGATGTGGGATCTGGTTTAGCTTTAGGGCCGGGTCAGTGTGGACCTTTAGGGGGTCAACGCCATCGAGGGTGAGCCACTCGCTCCCGGCGGGGGAGAAGAAGGGGTCTGTGAGGAAGGTGATGCCGTCGATGTCGAGGATCGCGGTGGCGGTGCCGATGTGGGTGATGGTGACCTTGTTCTTGAAGGTGGACATTGTGGCGGTGTGTGTGAAGAACGAGGATGGATAGATTGACAGGCTGTGGAAGCGGAAGGTCTGGAAGGAATTTGGAAGGGCTGGTGTGGGCAGTGAGGTGTGATTGAGTTAACTGTATGAAGTAGGGAAGTAAAAATGATGCAAGGAGCGGCTCCTTTATACACGACGTCTAGCCTCCCAGAAAGGCACTGCATTGCAGGGAAGCAAGTAGCACGTTTCACATCTGCTGAGAATCAGACATTACTAAAGATGCATTTCAAAGCGGGGAAGACTTTTCTTTGCAAAGTCCAGCGCTAAACTGTGGGCTTGGCATAAAATCCATGGTGGAGGCTTGATACTCGTATAAGCAGGCCCACACCTAATCATGTATGGGGAAAAATAGATATAATCATTGATACCTTGGACTGTCGCCTGTTGGATTAGCCGGAACCCGCCGCTTGTCTATTCCTATCTGAAGGGGCTGTGGGTGCCAGACCCTCTATATAACTACACTGGGGAAACGGTTGACCCACATGTCGGAAACTGCATACTCCTTTTGCAGGGGTTTGAGACACTCGCTTACATGGGTTCCCCTCAGCTGTTACATACCTTGTCTCGTATCCTTGTAAGCCTCATGGCCCATTCCAACACTTGACCTGGTGCTGTTGCCGCTCGACGAGCCCGAGATCAGGTCGCCGGCGGCGTCGTGGACGGCTATCACGTCAGACGTGGACCTGGTGCAGCACCTCCTGGCGCTCTACTTCTGCTGGGAGTACCCGACCTTTGCCTCGCTTAGCAAGGAGCACTTCCTCAAGGACTTCAAGGCCGGCACGCGGCGCTACTGCTCGCCGATGCTGGTCAACGCGTTGCTAGCCCTCGGCTGCCGCTTCTCGACGAAGCCCAACACGCAGTCGAATCCAGACGACCCGCACACGTCAGGCAACCACTTCTTCGAAGAGAGCCTGCGGCTATACCACCAGGAGGAGGACCACCGGAGCCTGACGACGATCCAGGCACTAGGCATAATGGCGATCCGCGAGGCAAGCAACGGCCATGACTCAGAGAGCTGGTACTACGCAAGGCAGAGCATCCGCATTTCTATAGAGATGGGCCTGCACAGGAAAATCGGGACGGGCGACGAGGATGAGGTCGCAGTACAGACGGCGACATTTTGGGGGGCGTTTACGCTGGACCAGTTAGTTCCCATGCCGCTGAGAGTTGTATTTATACATGTAGGTGGGGGACGAGTGCTAACCTCTTGTAGTGCGGTGTCCCTTGCGACGGGCTCGCTCCCGCAGTACTCATGCGTGCTACACTTGCCGCCGAAGCCGGCAATAATAGACGACATCGAGTCGTCCCTCTGGATCCCCTACACCGACAACGGTACATCCCAGGAGCCCCTGACATCCGCAGCCCGGCTAACCATCTCACGGAGCTTCTGAAAAACAGGTGTCCTGCTGCAGCGGTCATATGAGCAGCCGTCTAACATACGATCCGTGTACAAGTGCTCCTGCGAGCTGAGCGTACTGGTGCACCAGTCGCTGTATATACTGTACTCACCGGGCAGGCTGCTGATGAGCCATGACCTACTGAGAATCTATACGCAGTACCTCGACTGGTACGACCGGATACCGGTGGCTCTGAAGCTGGGGCACAACTTCACGCCAGCCGTGCACTTTGCGCAGTGAGTATTATCACGGGAAATGAGGTGGGGAGAGCTTTTAGGAGAGCCCCTCTAGCGTTCTTCTCTCTTCTCTTCCTCTTTTATCTTCTGTCTACTCGCCCCGCTGACAATCCCTAGCATGTACTACCATTTTGCGATACTCCTCCTCTTCCGCCCCCTCATCAAACTCCGCATCATTGGCTCAAAGGTGTCCCCCCGCGAGATCTGCTCCCAGGCCGCCGACGCCATCCAGGGCCTCCTCCGCTCCTATTCGCAGCTATACACGCTCCGGCGCACCCCCTCCTTCGTCCCGTACTTTGTCCTCACCTCTGCGGTAATGCACATGGCCATCGCCGCCTCATCCCCCACAACCACCGCCCCGTCGTTGACATCGGACCCACGCGTGTTCAAGGCAATACGGCAGGGCATCGCGGACCTGGTGGAGATGGTGCCGTGCCACTACTTTGCGCAGCAGGCGCTCAAATCCTGCGGTACCTGGCCAAGAAGTGGAACCTGGACGTGGACGCGGGCGACGGGAAGAATGACGGCAAGGGCGGCGGCAGTGGTGGTGGTGGTAGTGGTGGTGGTGGGGGAGGTGGAGGTGCGGGGGAGGCCAAGCAGGAAGGCCCCGCGGCGGGGGGCGAGAAGGACGAGGACGACGGCCTCGTGGGGGCGTATACCTCCAGCCTCAACCTCTTTGCGCCGAGCATGCAGATCAAGGATGTTATTGGTGCGTGGGGGACAGGGGGCGGGTCAGTTATATCGAGGATACAGGACGTCAGCGCGACTGAGGGGAAGCCGGCGAATCCGCTGTTCTGGCCATTTCCGTCCCAGGGGAGACCGGCGCTGCCTTCTGGGAGGGAGCTTGAGGAGGCGGGGTTTGTGTTATTGTAGGTTTAGGGTGAGGTGGAGGGTGAGGTGAGGTGGGGTGGAGGTGGGGATGGAGGGTAAGATAGCGAAGAGCAGAGGAGGAGAGGAGGAGAGAAGGGGGGAAGTGGTGGAGGTGAGAGAATGAGGGTTGGATGGAGGGGGCGGTGAGGCTTTTGTGTTTATATGGGTAGCATTGCTGTTGACTGTTAGGAATTTTATCAAATTGACGGGAGATACCCATCTTAGGCGTTATCTCACTTTATGGGCGGTAGGGGATGGCGGGAGACTCGTGCTCTCTGAGCTTGTGTTTAAGGGGAGCATAGACGCACGCCTGCACCAGGCCATAGCGCCGCAAGGCCTACCGGTTATTCCAACCTCCAGCCTAGATCGCCATCGCATCTTCGCCCCGAACACCATGCCTCATCACAACCAACTTTGCCTTCTGGGGATTCTTGGACAGCGCAGATGCAATATTGGCGCCAATCGGATTTGACATGGCTTCAATCGCCTGCCTCAACGACAAGCGCGACGGTGGCTGAGCTGGCATCGCAACCTCCAGGCCAGTCGCCATCGCGCCCCGAGACCAGTAAGCTTGTTCTTCGTGCTGATATACAACACGCGCTGACGATGCGATCGACGCAGCTCCAGCAACGCATCATCTACCGCTGTCCGCTGACAATTGCAACAAAAATCCTAAACTCAGGAGGCCGACGCAGCTCCTTCCGTTCTTCATAACAATGATTCCGGGTATTAAAGCATTATTACCGGCAATATCCAAATTCCTTGGCTTTGACGTTAATCCTGGGTGTTGCATCTCGGATCTACTATTGTTTTACGACCCGGACCACGGGGTTGACTTCGTACTTCACTCCTCGCAGAAGCCTAGTGCGGAAGTGTTGAAAGAGTTAAAAACACATGAGGCCAATATATACGACATACAACCATACTACCGAATTACAGCACACACACCGAAGAATAGGGACAAATTTGGTCTTCCACAGATAACGGACTAACGGGGAAGCTAAGTAGTTGAAAGAACAAACACTATACGTATGAATCTTACAGTTGCTTTGTCCTCTTTGGAAACCTCACGTGGGTATGATCTGCGTGTGTCTATCTCTTGACCGTTGATCTTTATACGGTCATTCATGGTAAATGTCTTCTACCATCCTCATTTATTCTGAAAGATCGCCCTGTCGAGATAGTCTCCCAGTCCCGAAGGATGATATCGCTGTGAATATCGCTCCGCAGACTGTCAGTAACGTCCTAATCGCGTAAGGTAATGCTAGGCATACCGTGGTTTCTGCGTAAATCTTGGAAGCGGCTGTCTGGGGTTTGTAGGTCTCGTTCGACAAGACTAGCTCGCGGATCGAAGTAGCCTCTACTGCGTCATTTCTGATTGCGCTGGGCGGCCGAGAAAAAAGGTTCCAGCGCGGATGAATATTCGTAGTCGGATGATCGCCATATCGGAAGACCTTTCGACGTAGTGAAGCTATGTGGCGTTCGAGTCGATGCAGGGGTGGTGCTCTGCGTCATTTCTGCGCCGGGATCTTGTGCGATACCCCCCCACTTGCAAGCTCCAAGATTGCGAAAGTTCCCATCCCAGTATTCGCCATGACGAGTTATATCAACCAGCCGTGATGCGGACGCAACCCGGTCCCGCGACGCTCGTCCTCTGGGGCCGTAAGGTCCGAGTCGATTCTAGCCCCGGCGGTGGAATTGCGCAATCTGCGCTTGGCATTGCGTCAAATTCGTGAGGGGTTCCCAGGTATTTTCGGCGCTGTCATAGCCTTCCCATTTAATGAGATACTCCATCTGTTGCTTGTCGTCTTTCCATGCCCAGTCCAGTATCTCCTCGACTTCGTATTCCTCTTCCTCTAATTCCATAGTGTCTTGGACTGAGACGTCCCCGTTTGCTTCATCAGGGAGCGAGGTTTCGCGTACCTTTCGATGGTAGTGTGATGAGTCCCACGTAAATTGAAGCTGGAAAACCGTCCTGCCCTCGTCCATGCCGCCATCCATCACGCGCTTGAGGGTAACGCCATGGAGCGGCCACTCGTCGTACCTCGCGTGAACGGGATTAGCGGCTGGTTGTCCGTCGGATGAATCGCGTGTGGTGAGACGCTTGCGGGTACGCCGAACTGGAGACGGGATGGTGTCATGATGGAGATGCGTGGATATTTTGCGGTGCTTGCGCTGCGGCCGAGCAGCTTCCGCATGTGAAGGGCTGTAATCCTCATTATCGTTGTCTTGTGTTGATTTGCCGTCAATGTCGGTGACTCGGTGTAGTAGCCTGCGCTCGCTAGGCGTGGATTTCCTCCTATCTCTTGGTGCTCGGCCGTTGGCTCGACGGAAAGCCAGGGCCTTGCTGCCGCACGATCTCACGGGAGGCTTATTCCTTGGGGGCCTCGGAAGCTGCACAGGAGAGCCGCATTCCGAGTCGGATGTCTCCGCCGTGTCCTGTCCGCCTGCCATACCACCCTCATCCTCTTTGTTCCGTCGTTTGAGAGACGAGGTACCCGAGCTTGCTTGGGGTGGGACTAACGGAGGATCTGATAACACCGCAGGAACCTCGGGACGAGATAAAAACTGCTGAAGGTCTTTGGCGTTCGCTTGACTAGCCCGTCCTGACACGTAGCCACATTCAACCGCAGTTGGATCCTTAAGTGTTCCTCGACCCTCTTGCCAAAAGCTGTTAGCCAATTTGGTCGTGCATCCACTGGGGCATAGAATTATCGGGTTGGACTTACCGGGGATACCTGCGCTGCTAACGCCGGGCTCCCCTTCTAGTATGCTAGAGGCGTGGTTCGCGAGAGGATCAATCTCTAGAGGAAGAGGAGGGCCGGCGTCGAGCTGACAATCGTCCTCTTCTTCTACTTCATCATCTTCGTCCTCGTCCCTATCTTCTGGTACGATGATGGCAGTATTCGCAGACATCCCTTGAGTCTTGGGCAAAGACTCGACCGCTCTGTCGCCTTTTCCGCCATCTTCTACGTTGACTTGACGAGAGGCATCATCGAAGCTCGCTTCTGGACCGCCTGGCGGTACGTTGTCAGCCAATTTAACATGTAACATGTCCGGTTAGTCTGACGCTACGTACCGGAACTGCCTGGAGTGACCGGTGCTCCCGGAGCGTTGGAGGCCACAATCTCGCTCAGAGAATGAAAGCCGTCGTCAGATCGAGTCTCATCGTCATCGTCATCGACATCCGACGATATCAGGAAGGCGTTATCGAAAGATGACCCTGGAGCGTCAGGCGGAAACTCAACCATCATCTCCCGCTCTTCCCCCTCACTCTCCTCCTTGATATGGATCCGGCGAGCCGCCGTCTCCATCGCTGGGAGGCGAGGGTTGGAAAGGGCTCGAATGGGAGCGCGAACCAGACTGACCGCAACCATTGCTTCGAGAAAAGATTCGCGAGAGAAAGAAAAAGTCACAACGGAGATGGTGCACGAGACATCGCTCATCCTCGATGGAGGGAGAAGATTTGAGAATATATATTTTCCGCGCTCTAAACCTACATTGCGAAGGAACTCCCGGCCGTGGTTGGCGCTCGTGGGACGTACTCCTTCTATGCGGGGTCAACATGCATCTGCTGCTGCCTTCTGCCCGAGAAGTCAACCCGATCGACGTTCCTAGCGGCCTGCCACCTCGTACTTCCTCCAATCGCATCCTCAGCTCAGGTCCACATGATGCTCGGCACCTCCGTTTTCCGAGAGTCGAGACCAACACCAACACAACACCAGACATGGGTATCGCTCGGTCCTGCAGGTCACAGCCCCGCTTTCTGTACTACTGACCGTCCCCTGGGCGTTCTCTGCAACGCGAGCGGATTCGGGCTGGGCGATACCCTAGGAGCTGCCCACTATCCCCTTCCACGGCAAGTGTGGATTCACCGCTCTTTCCTGCGAGAACGTCGGGAGTAGGTATTGATATCACTCGCTCCAAAGCAGGATTCGATTGCAGTGAGTTCATTCCGGTAAAGGGTGAATCGAGAGCCCTGATCGAGAAGGACTGCGCCATGGCTGATCACATGGATGCCGAGGATCCCGCCGCACACGCGTCACGTTGCCAACACGAAACCGCCAGAACAAGGCGCATGAACGTGGCGCTGGCAATCGGTCCGATGGGAAATAGAAAAGTGCTCATGCATAGGTTAGCAGGTCATGCAACGGAGATTACGGCCAAGGGCCACGTCAGCATTATCACGTCAACCCATGGTTCGTTGCCTCCGATTGGACGCTTCGAGCGGGCTGTGTGTGATATCGGTGGCGGAGGTGCATGTGCACGGGTTGGAAATGTTGGCGGGCGGAGTAAAAGAGGGGATGAGGAGGCATCCCATGCATCTCCCTCGGTTCGGCACAAGAGCGTAATCGGAAAGAGTTCGGCGGCGAACGGAGAAGCTCGTGGGCAAGGAGATACACAACCTAGAGAAGCTAAATGGAAGTGGTGAGCTGTCGGCTTCGGGGAAGGCGTGGAGAAGAGCAAGATTTGCCAGAGCGAGAACACGGTCTTACCGATGTGGGATTTCGCGAGAAGCAGGGATGGTGAGACGACACCCGAGAGAGGGGAAAGCAGTGCGAAGGGAAATAGGACCGAGCCAACGAAAGCCCGAACTAAGAGGGGTATGGCACGGGATGAGTTAGAAGGGGGGAGATTTGTTGGGAGGGAATGGGAAGAGAAAGAGGTAGAAAGTACGGGCGAGGGTACGTTAGGACGCGACGCATTTATATGGGCGTCGGCGGCAGAAGGGTCGCGGGCGGTCACGAACGAGGTGGGGCGGGGACGAAGGCGGTGAGGCGAATTGGGCCAATGATGCGTGTCGTAGGATCCTGCGGCGCGAGCAGCAACTTCTCGTTTACTAATGAGCTGCGGGAACCGTCATCCTGGTTTCCATGTAGGCAGTAGGGGGAGCTCTTCGGTAGAACTTGTCTCGTCGAAAAAAGAATGCGGGGAAAGACGGGGATTATTAATGGGACACCTCGCGGCGTATACTATAGTGAAGTACTTTTGTTTAGTGGGTCTATTATGTCAGCCACCTCCTCTCCCTCGTTAAAACCTCTCAATACCCCTTTGTCAGGGCCAGCTTCATGGAGCAACTCTTACTGTAGAGAGTTGATAAGAGACCATGTCAACTATAGACTGGGGTAGAATTTGGCCTTGTTACTCCTGCTGCAAGAAGTTTTGGGTAAGTGTGCGACTTCTCAAAGGAGGCCTACGTTTCATCCCCTCACCGCCGCGTCACGATCGGGTCCGAGTTTGCCGCGAAATTTAATGGAGAAACTGACTTCCTATTCAAGGTGCCTGCTCTTGGACGCATCAGCACTCAATGCCTTGGGGTAGTGGGACATATTCCACTATGGATCTCGGTACTCGTCTTCGTGCTGCGTTACGGGTTCCACGGACTTTGGAACCGGCGCCCGGTATGGCTCCGAAAGTTTGCCGCCGAAGATAACCTGACAAGCCGGACCGATGGCATGGGTACGCATAAAGAGAGGCCCTTGGCACGATGGGCCATTTTTTTGTTAGCATTGGCGACCTCGGGTATTATCCTCGGCGTCCTAGGCGTGGCGATCTGGCGAGTTCCCGTCTACCAGATACCTATTGTTCCGAATGTGAGTTCTCATGCCGTGGATGACGGCTCCCTTGTTGACAAGCGTGTCACTCAGATTATATCATGCGCCATTCTTCTCATCGATCGACCCCAGTCCCTCCCCGGAGCTGTTCTCCTTATCCAACTCGTTCTCTCCTTCGTTGAAATTGCCATCCTCGCCGTGTCTCCGGGTCTGATTGGCCCATGGTACCATAATGCCTGGGCATTAGGAATCTTCATCCCGATGTCATGCGTTGTTGTTCTGCTCAACTTACCCATGAGAGACGCCCGAAGGAGCATAGATGAGATTAGCAAGGTTTTTGCCGAACCTACCTCGACACTCCGAAGCCCCGAGGACAATATGACCTCCTGGCAGTGGCTATCGGTCTCATGGTTGGCACCACTTATGTCGATCGCTGTTAAAAGGCAACTTCATCACACCGACGTCTGGTCTCTTCCATACGAGTTCCAACATGGCCGGCTGCATACCTTGTTTCGCGACATGACTGGCTCCGTTCTCATCCGGCTGCTCAAAGCCAACGGTGCAGACTTGATCATCATAATTTGCCTTGGATTCGTCGAGACTTTTGCGGAACTCGCTGAGCCCGTTCTCCTCAAGCAGCTCCTCACCTCCCTAGCCGGCGGCCGCAAGATGTTACGGGTCACCTTTGTCTACGCCAGTCTATCCCTTCTCGCGAAGCTCGTTAAGGCGCAATCCGCGGTCGTCAATTTGTGGTTAAGCCGGAGGGCATATGAACGGAGCAGGGGGGAGATGATTACGATGATATACGCGAAAGCTCTGCGGAGGAAGGACTTTACCTTTCCGGACGAGAAGCCGGTCGATGCTGACTCTGATACTTCACCTACCCTCACTAGTGACGAAAGTGGTGGTGAAGATGACTCTTCTAAGATTATCAAACCCACGATATTGGTACGAATCACGGCCTGGTTCCGGACAAGGAAGTACAACAAGTTACCACCGCATCCGCGAACCCAGCTACCCGCCAGCGGGCCCGCTTCGACGGGAAAGATTCTCAATCTCATGCGCAACGATGTGTATGAAGTTGCGCAGCGTTTCTGGGAGTTTGAGTCTTTCCTAACCAAGCCGCTGGGCTTCATCTTGTCCATCGTACTGCTCTGGCGTATTCTCGGCCCTGCCTCTCTTTCCGGAATCCTCGTTCTGCTCGCGGGGCAAATTATCAACGTATTCCTCCTTCGCACTTTCGTCAAAATCCAGAAGTTACGTCGCAGACTTACAGACGCCAAATTGCAGCTCACCAGCCAGTTCGTCGAGGCCGTCCGTCACTTACGTTGGTATGCGTGGCATAATGCCTGGCTAGCCCGGATATTCGAGAGCCGGCAGGCCGAGCTGTCCAAAATGGTCCTCGGTAACGTGCTTATCAACATGTATAGTTTTGTGAACAACCTGACGGGGTATATCTTCCCGCTATTGGGCTTCATGACCTACACCCTTATCAACCGGAACCCTCTGACGGTTGACATCGCGTTCCCTGCGCTTGACCTATTCACCACACTTCAGAATAACCTGCGCGACCTCCCAAATCTTGTTACTATTTTGTTGAACGCCAAAGTTGCTATGGATCGCATTGAAGACTTCATGGCCGAACCGGACCAAGACGGTAGCGATCAGAACGTCGTTAGACCTCCAGGCAAGCTCGAGATTGAGGTCAAGGATGCAACATTTTCCTGGCCCGGCTCCGACAAGCCAACCCTTCAGAACGTCTCCATGGTGTGTAAACCAGGGTTGTCCCTTGTCTGCGGCAAGGTTGGTATTGGCAAGACAGCCCTTCTGCACGCAATTCTCGGGGAGCTTGACCAGCTCAGTGGCGAGAGGTGGGTACCCACAGAAACAATCGGTTACAGCGCCCAATCGCCTTGGCTCCAAAACATGAGCATCCGCGAAAATATCCTCTTTTGCGCGGAGTATGACCAAGCTCGGTACCTCCAGGTACTAGACGCCTGCTGTCTTCTCCCTGATCTAGCCAACTTCAAAGCCGGCGATCTCTCCTTCATTGGCGAGAACGGCGTGGGCCTATCCGGAGGTCAGAAAGCTCGCGTCGCCCTGGCGCGAGCGATCTACTGCCGAGCACGGATCCTGTTGCTCGATGACCCTATTGCTGCCTTGGACCACCAAACTGCTGAGGCACTACTGAGGAAGCTCTTTGCTAAGAGTTCTCCTCTTATGGATGGTCGGCTTGTCGTCCTCGTCACGCACCGCGTCCATCTAGTCACTAGATATGCTGATCAGGTCCTGGATGTTGTCGAGGGGGGAAGGGTGAACACAATTCGACAAGAAGAGCTCGAGAACAGCGAGGAGCTTCGACATCTCGCCGCGCTGGCCACCTCTCATCAAGACTCTGCTGATGACGAACCCGTGGACCCCGAGGAAAAGACGCCAATTCCCGATAAGTTCATCGAAGAGGAGTACCGTGCTCATGGAGGTGTCATGACCTCCGTATACTGGCAGTATGTCAAGGCAGGGAAGCTCCGTTGGTGGTGTCTCCTAGTCATCTCGGTCGTTGCCTTCCGCGTCGCGAACGTCGTCTATTTCTGGTACCTGAAGGAATGGGGCGAGCGTTACGGTGAGCCAGAGCCTGGCATGCTTACTATGGAATTTGGCCGCGACATAAGGCAGAACAGTTTTCAGAGACCGGTCATCCAGTGGGCGACGGCGGCTGCCACGGGCAACGACTGGCTTAATTTCGGAAAGTATCTGCCTTCTCCCCAGGTCAACGTTCGGCCCTGGCTGTTCTGGTTTCTCGTCATTTCAATGGCCCAGGTCCTTACACGGCTCCTCTCCGAGTTTGTCCTGCTTGCCATCATATATGAGGCCGCGAAGCAGCTCTTCCAGGTCGCAATGCGGAGGGTGAGCGGTGCGTCCTTTCGGTTTTACGACGTAACTCCCGTCGGGAGGCTCATGAACCGCTTGACTTCCGATATGGGCACTGTCGACGGGCCAATCGCGAACCAGCTCCAGCAATTCGCGTGGTTCATGATCAGCTGGCTCTCTGCCGTGTTTGTTATAGCCACTGCGACGCCGCTGTTCCTCGTAGTCATTGCTATCACCACAGGTCTCTTCGTGTTCATCTTCAACCGCTTCCTACCCGCATCGCAATCCCTGCGTCGACTTGAGATGGTATCTCTGTCTCCCCTGATGTCTAACTTCGGCACTCTTCTCGAAGGTCTCACCACGGTCCGGGCCTTCAAGGCGCAGCCAGAGTTCCAGCAGCGCCTTGTCGCAACAACCGACGCCTTCCAGCAAATGGATCATTTCTACTGGTCGTTGCAAGAGTGGCTGCAGTTCCGCTTTGACGCCCTGTCGGCCCTGTCGACCTTCGCACTTACAGCGACCGCGGCGCTGTCGGGACTCTCCGGCGGCACGATTGCGTTCGTACTCGCCTCGTCGTCAACCTTTGTCTCCAGCACACACGCCCTGTGTCGCCACTATGGCGAGTTGCAGATGCAATTTGTCAGCGTTGAGCGTGTCGTTGAGCTCCTAGATCTCGAGCAAGAGGACAAAGGGAAGAAATGTGTCAGTCCTCCAGCGTCGTGGCCGACCTTCTTGGACGATATCGTGTTTGACCACGTCACCCTAAGATATGCGCCAAATCTTGACCCCAGTCTCGTCAACGTGTCATTTCGTATTCCCGCAGGGGCAAGCGTCGCAGTGACGGGCCGTACTGGTTCTGGGAAGAGCACCCTCGCTCTCAGCCTTCTCGGCACACTCCATCCTGATGCCGAGGGCGGAGGGTCCATCCGTATCGGCGGTGTAGACCTGGCGACGGTAGACAAGGATGCACTTCGTCGGCGCGTTACGTTTGTGGCTCAGGATCCAGTTCTCTTTCCGGGGACTGTGCGTGATAATCTGGATCCTCTCGGGGAGCACACTGACGATGAGTGCGCGGGGGTATTGGAGAGAGTGTTGAGAGGTTTCAAACTTGACAGTCAGGTCCACGCGGGTGGGAACAACCTTAGCCAGGGCCAGAGGCAGCTGGTAGGTCTCGGAAGAGCGGTGCTGCGCCGCAGCACGGTAGTGATCTTGGACGAAGCCACAGCCTCGGTTGATCATGAGACTGCGGATTATATACATGAGGTGCTACGGCAAGAGTTGAGGCTAAGCACGGTTATTACGATTGCTCACCGGGTAGAGGCAGTGCGAGATGCGAATTATTGTGTTGTGTTGGACAGGGGAAGAGTTTTGAAAAGTGGACCGCCTGGAGGAGTTGAGGTTGACGAGAGAACCTAGACATAGGTGAATGAGGTTTCAGATACTGCGTTTCCGAGTTGATTGAGATCGTGGGAGGTGTAATAGCCTTGCGGTATAGGCCAAGCTTGGCAGAGCTGCTTGGTTGAGTTTATTGACCCCCGTAACAGATAGTCACGACCTTGCTTTGATGGAACTGGCCGGCCTGCCGACAGGACCAAAGGAAGATCGTCTCTCTCTCTTCACAGTTAGGCGGATGAATGGACATCGCTGGTTGGTAGCCGCTGCGAGCCAGTAACCTGATTCTGTCATGGACGTGACTTTGTAATGACGTAGTGGTGGTGCCTTTACCTCGTGATCTCACTAAAAACATGGCGGTAGGTGCAGAACAAATTCTATCCGAATTCCTTTGCTTCCTTTCTATCGCTGAGCTCGCGAACGAATATCAAGTCAATTGTGTAGGATAAGCTCGAAGCAGCACAATGTCGTCAGCGCCCATCCCGACCACGATGGAGGTCATCGAGAGCGCCGTCATCCGCGCACCGCTATCGAATGTCTGGCATCTCATCAAATTGCAAAACTTTGCCGATTTTTGGGGTGCGCTGAAGTCCTCCCAGTGGGTCAAGGGCACCAGCGACGAAACAGATGTGGTCAAGTGGACATTCAAGGACGGCACTGAGCTAGAGGTGAAGCAGGATGAACACAGCGCAAGTCTACGCACCTTAAAGTTGCAGAGAGCAATAAGGGCTGACCTGACAACTCTCTAGAATATCCATCACTTTATCACCTATAGCACCATCACATCCCAGCCGAAGTTATCGTACACGAGCGTTGTTAGCACCGTTCGCTGCTTCGCCGTGACGTCCGGTGACCTGGAGGGGAGCACATTCATCCAGTGGGATGGCAAGTTTTCGAGCGATGCTGATGCTGGTGTGTGAACCTAAGTCTTCGCAGTATCGTTATTTAGTAGTAGGTGTGCTAATGTTGTCAACAGGTGTCATCCAGGATGCAAAGTTCAAGCGGCGTGATGCGCTTGAGGACCTGGCGAAAGTTGCTGCGAAAATGGGTTCCAAGGCCTAGAATGGGTTGATGGTACAGATGATTACATGTAATGCTCTACCTCTTTCGAAATATTCTCCTTCCGCCTGACGGCTCCCTCGAGTGGTATGGGGTGCTAGAAGGCTCTGCTCAGAACGACGACGTATCTTCGGAGTTAGAGTAGTCAACTGCGAGCACCGTGGCATCTATCGGCGTCTGTATTTGATTGGGTTGGGGTCAATCAGCCTTAGGGGCAAGTCTCATGCAGACCCGACAGCCTCCAGAGATTATATTATACACAAGCGTACGTTCCCCCTAATCGCCTCTATTGTAACATGCAAGAAATATGAATCGGATCTTGTCTGCTTTTATACTCTTAGAGAAGTCGGGCAGATGCAAGATAGAGTCTGCTGGCTTGAATCCCTACTTGAGGCGTCATCCCTATAATAGTCGGATCTACCTTCGGATCACACACTAGAAAGGCAGTTTGCTCCCTCGCCTAGCAAGGCCGCACCCGATCCCCGTGTTGCCCTGCAGACCAGCGCATCGTATGTCGTTGATTATATCGCCACACCTCCATCTGGGTCGTTGCTGATACGGAGCCCAGCCTTTTCCGAAGCCTGCTTGACTCAATGAAGAAGCAGTCGAGTGCGTCAGTGCGATCCCTTTCTGTCCCTCCGCAAGGGTCGCCGGCATTCAACTTTAACCACGCTCCCCATCACCTGCCTCCGCGAGACATAGGGCTGCAATGCGTAAGGAAGTAGCGCGTTAACGGCCTCCTCGTATGCCATCCCTATTGCTTTAACTAGCGCGCTCAGTGCAAAATCTTAAAACGACTGGAGGCCCGGCACGGATTTAGCAAAGGAACGCTTCTCTTTTCAGGAGGATGATAGAACTGGGCTGAAAATAGGTTAATGCGTTACGGCAGTAATATGTTCGCACTAATACGCAGGTATGAGTAGTTTATTGTTTTCTATAATCTAAGACTCGAAAGACAAAAAATATTAAATCTGGCTCACACTGCAAATATTATTTATCAGATTCTTATTCCTAACTAAAGGAGGGGGGTAGCAGACGATGTAAGATACGCACCTACCAGAATAAATGGATCGGATATAAATTGGGTTAAGGAATACTCAAGACAGCAAGTCCCGCAATCCTTTTACAGTCCCTAATACCAAACCAATAAAGCTATCTAATATGCTAGGGCGGGTACTCGAGAACTTGGGACGTGGTTGGCTTATCCCCGCTGAAAGTATGCTACATCCCCTCGGCTCCCTGCTGATTATGCAGGTGTACTCATCTTGACATGTCCCAAGAGTACCTTCCAATGTGCATTGATAGGGAAGCTTGCTCTCGTCTCCGGGGTCTCTGGTGGGAGCCGCGATGGTAAGACCGAGGAGAAGGAAAAGGCTCGATGGTGGCTTCATCTTAGCAATGGTATTTCAACGTTGCGGTAAGCTTTAGATACACGTAGTGATTACTGTGTCCAGGGTCTGCATCTTATACGGAACATCTAGGCTTGATGGTCGCGGCTAAGCAGCGGGTAATCATAACGCTTGGAACTCTATCAACTGCTGGCCTGGTTGCGACCCGATAACCGCCCAATAAGCTGATAATGGTTTCAGTAGCCCTGTAGAACAAATAGATGATGATTTGTTGTCGCTACTCGTAATGTTCACATCGTAACGTTTCTATACCCTTAACACCTTTATTATAGGTATCGCTAATATACTAGAGTAGGTTTATGTCCTAAGCTGCTAGGAAATCTCCGTGGATCGAGTACCCTGTTAAATCGCTGTTGGATAAATAAACGGTTATGAAATAAAGGCGGGATGTACGTCCACCCGATTGGACAATCCCTATTGTCGCCATTCCACTGGGAAAAGGCTATGCATTCTTTGAGAGACCATCTAAGCCAGTACTAGGATTGTAGCTAGATAGGAAGTAGAGGTCCAAACGGAGAGGAGATGCGGTGCGATCACGGTGTGCAAATCGAAACCCAATTCCCGCCTCGGGAAAATGTACACTTTTACACATGGCATGGGCGGTTGTCGCACCCAGCGCGGCAGGCATTTCTCCGCCTATATCGTGAGGTTATGCGGAGATGCTGGTTCGGCGGTAAGCAAGGAACAGCCCAGAACAACGGCGGACGGCGACACCCCTTAGGAGAATCAGCTATGCCCTGGAATAGCCTCGCCTGGCCGTTTGCGCCATCTAGACAGTAGCCAACTCTCCTCTACGGGGTTCGAGCACTAGGGCTATTGTTTAAAGCCCGGCACAATTTGTCTCGTACTATCCAGTCCACCACGTTGTGCGCCTTCACCGATCCGCAACTAAAACCAGGGCTAGCTATAGAGATCAGCGACGGCGCTCTGCTATAGACGGTTTTGAAAGCGCGGGTCCAAGATCAGCCAAGGAAAATAAGGATGAAACCCCTCTTATTCTATGCGGAGGGCGGGACGTGGAGATGTAGGCCGTCGTGGTTGTCGTCTGAGGTTGCTTTCAAGCGGATTCAGCGAGGCTCTACCTTCGGAGCTAATGGTATAATTTCGCACGGCACGGAACTTTTTAGAAGAATCCTAGGGAATGTGGACTACAAGGGCATTGGAACCGCTCTTGCAAACACTAGCTTAGGTAGTCCAAGGGACCGACGGACCGCCTTTCCGTCGTGAATGCAGTCTTGATCATTCATGTATATTCTACCTAAGTGTCCCCTATTCCCTACCTAACAACATGCTTAGACACACTCAGGGGACTATTCACACGGCAAAGCTAATAACTGACGTTATTACTGCGGAGCAACAGCAGCTTATACTGAGCCCGTACACATTGCCTTGCTGCGCTTGGATCCAAGGTGGTAGCTGGTCGGCTTTTGTCTGAAGAACAGAGAGAATAGCTACTGGTATAATGAAAAGGGCAAAGAAAAAAAACGAAAAGGTAGACTACCGCCCAAGAGCCTTTACGGTAGTGCTATTAAGCGAGGAAATCCAATGTATGTAGTAAAGAAAGACGCCGATTGTGATTGTATTTCACCCTAATCCTAAAACTAGGGACCATCGGATATATGCCTGGGTAATTTTAGCAATGGCGGTCTCTAACTCTTCGATATAAAAACTGTCTGCGAGGAGCTTTCCCACCTCCGGTGGAATAGTAAGTCATTGCAGGATACATGATCTTCGAACGCGACACAATACATGTTTGTGCTGATAGAGCAGTTCTTAAACACGATTGCCTGTAGGCCAACAGGAATCGCAGTGGCAATGGAACCAGCGAGGCTTTGGACGTGGCTGCTGATCACTGCTGAGGTCTCCGTGCTGACAGACCCGAGGTCTGGGATCTCAGTCGGGATAAGGAGGTCTAGCTGCCGGGGCGCATGCTTCTCCAATATGACGTGATTGAAAGCAGATGTAATATTAAATTGTGTGTTTTTATTGTTATGCAGTCGCCTAAAGGTGGGAGCACTTAAGCGTAGAGTGTGGCAACAGCAGCCTTCACATTACTATCGTCAAGAAGCGCTAGCAGTGTGCCAGTACTAGAGTACAGGCAAACAAGAAGATCAACACAACTGACACGTAATGCTTTCTATCCATCTTCTTCCGAAGGGTTTCGTAATACTTTACAAGGGTAACTACTACGAGTTCACCTCTCGATATATATGCGAGATATACATGAAATGTTGCTGTTAGCCCGGAATTAGGCCGGGGTCCGAAAATGGCCCGCTCTACTACGAAACCTCACTGCCTTGGTTTAGACCTAGCTCACCGAGTACGACTAACAGCACTCGATCGAGACTTCCACCGCAATACCCACCGTGCCCCTGAGGCTGGGCTTATTCGATCAAGATGCATGGCGAGGCTTTTCGGAACCCCGGCTGTCGCCCCCCTCCCTCCTGTAACATCAGTCTCGTAATGTACCCCTGAAGCGGCCAATAACCCGAGGTCCTGCGGTGGGAGCGATCATGGTAGCGTGGATTAGGGTCGGCATGAGAACAAGCGATTTGCTTGAGGCTGCACCTGGACAGGGTAAGGCTTTCGAAGATCCGAGTACACCAGCTTCGCCTCTCACATAAGCGGAAGGATAGCAGAATCGCCCGGCTCAAGTTGCGCGCAACCGTATTTAACATTATGTGATGGCTGTCTATGGTCACATGACTATCTGTGGCTTCTTGATCTTTACCTCGCGGAGGCGCGGGGGGGAGTCGGTAATCGAGGCAGCCGCTTTGACGAAAGCCGCGGCGCACCTGTTCGCGGGGCAGATCACCATCTGTTGTAAGCATTTGGACAACTGCCAGTGGGACTGCAGCCGAAAACTGGGACAGCGGCCGAAAACTGAGACGGCAACTGAAAACGGTCCATGGCAGTAGACATAAAACTAAAGCGATAGAGTCACGGCTGCAGCCCAAAAGCTTGGCTAAGTTTAAGATCCGACCGACACCAGCATGGTGGTTAGCGTTTCGTGTATAGTGCGACGTTGGATGGAAGTTAAGTTCGGGAATTGTCAATTTGCTGTTTTCGCTAGTGGGGTCCATTTCGGCCCGCTCGAGCTACCATCCGTCCGGAACAGAAATTGAGGAAGATTCCGAGATGTAGAAGAAGGACGAGTCGGGCTTATTTTCTGCGCCACTCTCGATTGGATTCGCAATCACTGGATAGGTATGAACATACTTAGACTACGTAAACGCGCATGAGTCCGGACGGGGCGGGTAAGACAGAAGTTTACATCCGTGCCCGGTGCCGTTCCGTGAAGATGGTCGATAGCGGATTCAAATGATCATCACTGGCCCTCGCCAAATATTTCTAGGGGGCCAGCCACAGACAGATGCTTCGTTTTTGTAGGATAAAAAGATCATGATATTGCCGTATTCCCATCGCTATTTAAACCCCGATTGTCCCTCTAATTCCCAACATTCCTAGCAGTGTTCCCGACCCCCTTTGTCGTTCCCTCAACCGCATTGCCGACACCCGAAACAGCCTCACCGACGCCCCCGGCGCCGCCGGTAGCACCGGATACCGTCTGGCCCGCGCCACGAGTCACTCCACCGACGACGTTGCCCGCCGCGTCAGTGACACCGCCGACCGTGTTGGTGAGGCCGCCGACGAGGCCGCCGACGGGGTCAGTGGGTTGGCCGCCGCTCTGGTTCTGCTGGTTCTGATTTTGCTGGTTGCCGTTGCCGCCGCCGCCACCACCGGTGAGACCGCCGAGAAGTCCGGACATCTTGAAAGAGGTTGTTGTGTTGTTTGTAGTGGGCGTTTGGTGGATTGAAGCCGAGTTGTGTTCAAAGTAGTCTTTTTTTGTTTGATGTGTCTTTGAGCTTTGCTGATTTGATCAAGACAATAATCTCGAGGACATGAGCTTCGCTTGTCTCTTAAGTAGTGCGAGAGGCCCCAAAAAGTTGGCTGTTATCCCAGCGGACGCCAGGGTTGACATCATACCGGATCTGTGATGTAAGTAACCTACGTCAAATCTTATCGCGATTCCGCTGCGCCTTTGGGTTAGTGCATGAAGGGGGCCCAGATATTACTCGCAATGACGTAGTCTACGCCCTACGATTGGATCTCCCGGCTGGGCCCCACATCCCGAGCCCTGGTGTTGGTGGGCTGTGGCACAACACTCCAGCCCATGCGTCACACTTGTGGGGGTGCTTTAATTTTAGGTGTCGACGGGATCTCGGGGATTGTGCGGAGCGGTGGATACGCCGTTGCGGTGGTCTAGACCCGGTACTCCGAGATGAGGCTTCCGTCTTGGTCTCCCCCAGGGCGGCAGACATGCAAGTAGGTTTATGACGTAGGAAAGCCGAAATTTGGAATGACGAAATCTAGCTATCCTGGGACCCGCAAGAATAAACGTCTATTGCATTCCTCTATCCACTATTGACAAGTTTCTAGATCCGATGTCCCGGTGCGTGATAACCGCAGAAGCTTGAATGCCTCACCTAAGTTGCGACTTGCTTTGATAGCAATGGGATTCAACCGCGCCAGCATAGTAAACTGAGATGTTATAAGAGGATTCCAAACCGGCACACTCTTACACGATCGATATTCGTATTTCCCACCTTGGGAATTTATCTGCATGCTATATACGATAAATTAAGGTATGGGCGGGGAAATCACACTACGGTCCAAATCACCTCGGGGCGGTTATGCGCAGTACACAGACACTCCGAAGTCAGCTAATAGCACTTTTCCATAAGCACAAATATCTCAAGTAACATTAACTTAAAGATTACATAGAGCTAGGTCTTTTATGTATGTCTCCTAACCCGTCATTAAAACCTGAATCGTCCTCCCATTGCTCTTCTCACCCACCCCCTATGCTCATTCCCGTACCCCTCCTATTCTCTGTCCTCTTTACCTGCCAGCTGTCCGATAGTGAGAGTAAAAGCCATAGAGACGATCAAGTCCATAGCACCATAAAACCTGTTTAGTCTCCTGCTTCATATGTTCGTGATAGAGAAGGTGGTTAGGAGCTGGAAGAGAATGCCATAGTCATAACCTTGCAGTGGTTGCAGGACTACTAGGGGACAACTGGAGGAAGAGCGAGATGTGTTACGAATCGGGAAAGCAGAAAGGGGGTGGTCGCGACGGTGGATGCATAGTTTCACGGCATCCTCTTCATACGCCCCGACTCGCGCAGAAGATCGGAAAGGAAGTATCTGAAGGACCTGGTGAACACCATGTCCATTTTCCACCAGTCGAATCGGCCAGAGGATATCATTGCGCTTATCCAGGTCATCCTCGACGCGCGGTGACACCTAACCAGGCCTGGCTCTCGCCCCAATTCGAATCACAGACGCGGGCACTTCTCTGTATTTCCCACAATGAACCGGTGGTCAAGGTCTTGGTTGAGCGCGCCCCGTACTCACATCTTAATTCTAGAAGCGGCATAATCACTGGCGCTGTCAGAACCTGCGACACGGCGTTCCTCGGCTTCCTTGTGTCGCACGGGGCGGACCCTACACTGGGGACACCATTATCCACCCTCGCGGAACGATATCTTTCAGAATTCAAGAAGGCTTCGGACGCTAAATGGGGGGACGCGGATATAGCGCCGCCAGTCCCCTTTACCCTACGGCGCCCCACAGAAGAGTGGTTATGACAGCACAGTGTCTGCGTTAGCGATATGACGAGGATTACATGCAGAGACCTAACGTTCCCCCGACGCACCTGGGATGAGGAAGCGGCGTTGTCCCTGGCTTGTGCCACCGAGGACTGAGAGTTCGTGGAATGGCAGACGCGGGGGGAGGCTGCCGGTGGAGGGCGGCCCTGAGGCTTCAATCTAGCCTGATTGATCTTCCTCCTCACCTTCAATAGTCTGACCTTGAAGATGCGCTCTAGTTAACATGGGATTGCACTTCCCCCCGGTTCCCTTTTATAATCAAAGCTTCTCAAATTTACATATCACATTTAAAGTGTTTTACGAAGGGACGGCGTATAGTTTGTACACGGCATTACGACTACTACTTCCACGAACATTATTAGCCTCCTCGTGGCGGATCCACGGCTAAAGAGGTATGCTGTATTGATCAACTGAAGTGTTGATATTGAACAAATGCAACATGTAGAATAGTTCGCTCAAATGACTCTAACGTTCTAGCCGCGGGTTCTACCCCGGCAACTCCGACGGTTTGATGTTCCGTTGTGCATCCAATTCCACAGGCTCATGCTTCATGGGCGCCGGTTCGTACGTGTAGTACACGGGCATCGATGTATCCGGCGCCGGTAGCTCCACTTCCTGAGCCTTTTGGTTCCTGTTCCGACGCAGGAGCCAAACCGTCGCGATTACTGAGATGCAGATCAGCGCTATCCCACCAAGCACGCCTCCGATGATAGCGCCCGTGTTGTTCGGTGAGCCTCCAGAGTCATCGTCCGACGCTGCTTCAGGCTCGGGAGATGGGGTGGAGGACTCGGCGGGAGATGTTTCCGAGGGCTCGGAGGTCTCTGCTGACGTGGAGCTTGAATCGGATGACTCCGTCGTTCGCGTTTCGGACTCGGAGGTTGGGTTAGGGAAGATGGTGTGCGTAAGGGCGGTGGCGCCGCATGCGATGTAGGAGAAGCCGGCGTCGTCATCTAGGGCAAGGATGACGGTAGAGCAGAATTGCTCCCGATCACTGTAAGGTGGCGATTAGTCTTGTCCTTCGGCACCAGGACACAATCGGTATTGTTCAACCCACCATGTGAAGGTAGTTATTCCAGACACCCCCGTAATTCCACACCCCTTCGAGCAATCATGCTTGTCAACACAGTTCCCCGCCAGACCACAGTCACTAGCCGCAATGACCGTCGTGGGACAGAAGCCCCAGAGGCCGTGCTGCGTGTCGATCCGGCAGTCGAACCCGCTCTCTGCCGATCTGGGACGGTCAGGGTTGCCGTCGTGGTACCCGCATGTCGTTAACCGGTCATCGTCATCGCGCTTCCTGAGGTCTGAATTGCCGAGGGTGAAGTTGTGGAACGGCGGTGGTGTCACGATGGGGTTGGCGGCTGATAGTGTGGCTATTGGGCCGGCGGCGTACGGTGATGCTAGGACAGGGGAATAAAGACAACAGATGAAAAGGAAGAGGGCACTATTCCCAAGGTACCAGACCATTGCTAACGATGGAAAGAGCGGTTTCGTCGATCATTACACATTAACACAACGTAAAGTGGTGGAGCGCAAGGCACCGGGCGGGGGAGGGAAAGGGAAGGGCTCAAGTACTCGAGGACACGGCTATTATTACCGTCCAAGATGAATGGAATCCTTCTTGATACCGCCCAATTATCATCGCCCTGCTAAATTGCTCAGGCCGGCGGCATCGTCTTCTCCAAACCAACACGTGCATATCCCCGGCCCTAATTGGCCAGCTTCGACAGCTTGCAGGGGGTGAAACTGGGTCCAGCCGTCGGGACCGGGGTCTTGTGTGACTGGTCCACTCAGGACGCGGATCGGGCCCCGGTCCCGGCCCGCAGCGGGAGCGCGGTTGGGGATAGACGCTGGAGTAGCGTCGTATTCCGCCCAGGCTGCTAGGCGCCCGCCGGAGGAAGCCAAATTTGGGGCGGGCGGCACCAGCCTCCCCGCAGTTCCTCTCTTTCTTTCTTTCCGCATCCAAGTGAAGCAAAGGCCACGACGTCCTTCGTGTCACGTATAGACGCGCACCTGCACTCCAAGCGCCTCCGCGATATCCACGCGCGTGGCATCATAGTTGTACTCTTTTGCGTATGCTTTGTTGCTGTGCTTCTTTCCTTTTCGAGAATACCGAGCAGCGCGCCCATGGAGAGACTCCGTGATCGCGACGCTCCCAACATAGCCCAAACATGAGTCGATTTAACGGCAGGACCGTCCGGCTCCTCTCCGGGCTCGGGGTCTTTCTTACTTTTCTCATCTTCTTCTGTTACCACGAGCTCGTGTCGGAGACTCCGTACATTCCATCCTCATTCCGTACGTTCTCTCCAATGCCTGCGCAATCGCCAGCGCGCCGAGTCGCCTCGCCGCTGACATTAATCGTTCTCAGGCTATGTTACCGAGAGCTTTGGCAAAGCTGCCGACGGCGAAGCGAAAAATACTACCGAACCTTCCCAACCAACGCCTTCTGCCGCCGAAACACAAGAGGCGAGCCCCACCCCCACTCCCTACGCCGGAGACCCCGATCTCCTCGCAAACGCAACCCGCTACCTCGACGCCATCATGGAGCCCAACAACTCCACCTTTGACATGTTATCATGCCCGGGCCTCAACACCGAGCGTTACAACTACCTGAAGCCCACCTCCGAGAAGCCGAGCTATTTCTTTGCGCTCGACTTCCGGGAAAAGGTCGACCTGCTACCGAGGCTGATGGGCTCCATCGTCGAGACGATACGGTTCCTGGGTCCGAAACACTGTGTTGTGTCCATTGTGGAAGGAAACTCGAAGGACGGGAGTTTCGAGGTTCTCAAGATTCTCGGACCCAAGCTGGAAGAGCTCGGGGCGCGGTACCACTTCCTTCGCAGCGACATTGATCCTTCAGCAGGCAACCGCATCGGCGCGCTGGCAGAGCTACGAAATCTCGCGCTGGAACCCCTAACAGACGAACCACTCGCGTTTGCGCTCGACACAACCGTCATATTCCTCAACGACGTCGCCGCCTGCGCAGAAGACATCCTCGAGCTCATCCACGGTCGAAAGTCCCTCGGCGCAGACATGGCCTGTGGCTTCGACTGGACGTATGTCGGGCGCGACCCGACATTTTACGACGTGTGGATATCCCGCACGATGCAGGGCGACTCATTCTTTGAGATTCCGCCTGACGGGAACTGGAATTCTGCGTGGAATTTGTTCTGGAACGCGCCTGACGACCGTGCTAGGTATTCTGAGCATAAGCCATTCCAAGTGTACTCATGCTGGAACGGCGGGGCGGTCTTTGCCGCAAAACCGCTCTGGGACGATGGGGTTCGGTTTAGGTCGTCGATGGAGGGGGAGTGCTTCCAGGGGGAGCCGCAGCTCTTCTGCAAGGACCTCTGGTACGCGGGCCACGGAAAGATTGCCGTCGTGCCGAGCGTAAATTTTGAGTACGATGATGAGAAGGGGGCGAAGATTAAAAATCTGAAGGGGTATACGTCGCAGTGGACTGAGGAGGAGGATGAGTCGTGGGGGATAGAGTGGGCAGAGAGTCCGCCTGAGGAGGTCAAGTGCATGGCGAGTTATGGGAATCAGGAGTGGCGGCCTTGGAATGAGAAGCTGCCAGGCGTTGAGACATAATGGGCTAAGGGTTGGACAAGGTGTGTAAGAGATGACAAGCCATGGGTATATAGAATGATTTATGAGTGTCTAGGGATAGTAACTTGCACTGAGCTCCAGAAATATGTTGTCTAGGCAGATGTCGAACACTGTTGGGGCCAATGTAGGCATCAACTCATCGGCTGGGATTCGGATAAGTGATGGTTCCCTTTAACATCACAATAATGCTAGGATAGGCGCTTGATACATCATATTCGTACTCTAATACCTCTCACTATCCTACCACTAGACTTTATTCAAGATCTGTTAAGAGCCCATTCTATCAATGCCTCCGGTCTCTCCGCAAGCTCAATCTGCGCTCCCACCAGCCACCTCCAATGCGCCTCCGCTTCCGCAAAGTCATCCGACCACCACTCACACCACTGCTCGAGCTTACTTGTATCAAATCCGCCCGCATTGAAGTCGTCCGGAAGACTATCCATCATCCAGGTCCACGACGTCTCGGCCTCGTCGGAGTCGGCGGGCCACCACTCCTGCTGTAGCTCCTTGGTGTCGTCAAAGCGGCCAATTGGCTCTAGCGTGTCACATCCTGCGTTGGGGTCACCCGGCGGATCTAATATCCAACTCCAGTGCGGCCCCTCCTCATCGGAATCAGTCTCCCACCAATCCTGCCGCTTTCCCGAGTCACGTCTTCCATCGACCCCCTCGGCATCCACCCTTTGAGGTCTCCTGCCGTGCGCCCCTACCTTGTCAGTTGCGTCAGTACCGGCATCACGCCGCAGCCGACCCAGCATATCCTTGAACTGCACCTGCCGCAGCTTCAACAACGCAACGTCCGAGTATGTAAGCATATCGTCACGGTCCCTGTGCAGACACGGCGTGTGGCGCTTCATCCACTCCAGTTCCCTCCGGTACCTAGCCGGCACGGACCCCCGCGCCCCCCACCACGAGTAAAACCCGCTCCTCAGCTTCGGGGATAGGAGGATAAGCTCGAGGTGGATGAGCTGGTTTATCCACTCCAGGAGGACCCTCCCCAGCTCCTCGCGGCCGTTAGCAGAGGCGAAGCACGCGTTGCAGCACGACTCGTCCAGCAGCGACTCGGTTATTTCCCTACCATCCCACATCACGCTCGCCTCCTCCTCCGCTGTTGCCATGGCGGGCTTCCAGTGCGGGTACATCCCCCCGATCCGAAAGCCCCGCAGCTCCCGCCAGCGCTCGCACTGGGGGCAGCGAGCCATGTACGTCGAGAGGGGCTGCTCCCTGGGGTCTACGCGGTAGATCCTGAAGAGCACGGGGTTGACCTCGGGCCGCCTGTTCTCTAGCGCGTCCGAGAAGCCGGGGAACCACCGGTCCAGGTGCGTCCCGAAGAGGATCTGCCGACTGGGGACGATGGGCATCCGGGCCGTCCCCCCGTACCCGGGGAATCGCGGGTTGATCTTCCGCCGCTGGTACCGGCACTCGTTACACGCGCGCAGCCGGCGCCGGTATCCCGCTCTCTCATGCTCAATTGCCCGCGCGTTCTGTCGGAGGATCTCAGTCTTGTCCTCCAGCGTCATGCCTTCGAACTGCTCCTCCGTCAAACCTTGAAACCCCTCCATCCCGCAATCCTGTAGCACGTCAAGCCTATTGAACATGGGGACCTCGTGCTGCGGCGCGGGCCCCCGTCCCGCGGTGACGCAGATGAGATATCGCTGCCGCAGTTTCCTGTCCGAGAGGAGTGCCTCCTTGCTCTCGGTCCTCTTGCGGAGGCGCACGGCGCCGGCGGGCTCCCAGGCCGTGGGAGGGAGCTCATGGACGGATGAGACGGCGACGGGCTTGCGGTAGGAGAGTTTTATGATGGAGTGGTCATCGAAGTGGGCGTCGGAGAGGAGGCGGAGGCAGTCGGTGCAGGCCCAGCGGATTGAGGCCCATTCTGGATCGCTGGGCCCTGGGTAGAGGCTGTTCTCGCAAGGATTGAAGAAGGGGCTCTCGCCCCCATGCTCGAGTACGGTCTCTAGAGCGAGTAGCCGCTCTACGAGGTGGCGTTTATTCGGACTGACCAGCCGGCGGAAGTGGGTGCTGGCCTGGCTGATGGAGATGAGAGATACGGGGTCGAGGAGGCGGACGATGGAGCACTGGATCTCCGTCGGGAGAAGGGACAGCGACATTCTCGCGGGTGGTGAGTTGAGGTGAGGTGAGATGCCGTCAGAAGAGGTGACGTTTCATTGAGACCAAGAATCCAACGTCGATTTTATGTTTGTCCGCTCGTGACCTGACGATCCTGGTCCTGTGGGGCGGCAGTGTCAACGTCCGATTGGCCGGTGAGTCATAGGATAAGCAAGTGCTGGTAAGAATGAATGGTGGCTCAGGGTTCGAATTCCCGAATCCTTTGAGCGGCGACGATCAAATTATCTCGTAATAGACGGTGGTACTTGTCGACAAGCTCCACAAGCGGAGGCATCGGAGAGGTGGCGGAGGCGGAGGCGAAAGCCGCAGACTACAAGTAGTGCTAGGCCATGCCGTAATAACTGCGGCTATAGTTAGACCTTTCGAGGAAGAAGTGTTCCTTGGACACGTATGCTCCCTCGGTTACTGGCCAAATCTGCCCTTGTTAAGCCTGCTGTTCGCCTCTTGCCCCACACTTTTACCCCACCATGCACATTCACACCAATCTCGTCATACGATACGCTGGCTTCACCTCAACCCCGCAATCCGGTCGGAGGCGATAACCCGGACTAGCTCGATCGCAACCAGTGCCTAGTTTGCGGGGGGACACAACCGACCGTTGTCTCCTTCAGCCTACATAGACAAACGCCGCTCAAGATTACTGGAAATTTGATAGCCGCGATGAAGTACTCAATTCATAAACATGGGTACAGCCCATTAGAAAACGTAGTAACATCCACATTCCCAAAACGCTGAATTCCGCTCTTGTCCTGGTGGGAAGCCGCTCTGACATGCAACCGAAAAGAAGAAAGCCGCCCCAGATGCCATCCGCCGGAAACCCAACGCAGGCGCCCGCGCATGGCCTCGCGTGGCCTAGATCGTATACCGGAACTGAGGCTGAGACTCGTCCTGCAAACAGATCACCATGTCAGTCTAAAATCTCTCGATGTCGGTGTGGATGTCTCACCTCATCTGCCTCGAGCAGCGTCTCGCCCCTATCCGCCGCCTTGTTCTTGAAGTAGAAGGTGGCGGAGAGGATGCTGACCATGATGATGTTCATGAGGCAGCACGCGATGCAGGCCCACAGGCCCGGGATGTATTGCGGCGCGTCTTGGTTCCTGCACGACAGTTAGTAACTCCCGTTCGGACTGCAATTCCTCCTTTGTAAGGATGGACGGACCTGAAGACCAGGCTGCCAGCAATGCCACCGATGCCACCAAAGCCCACGAGCGTCGCGCTGCAGAACGCCCGCTTCCACTGGCCGCGGATGTTATTCGCCTGGTACGTCATAGCCGCTGGGACGTTGGCGTTTGCACCAGCGGTGGTGAAGAAGACGCCAAAGTAGCGCACGGCGTTGCTGTTTGCCCAGCCCATGATGGACAGCCCAACGATGCAGAGCACCATGTTGAAAACAATCACCACCCCGCGCATCCTGTACTTGTCGCCGAACCAGCCCGTGCCGAACATGATGATTCCGCCGAACGCGTACGGCGGGGCGACAAGACACTGCGCGGTGCCCACGTCGAAGCCTAGGTTCTGGTTCAGGATGATCGGGAGGAAGTAAGCAAGCGAGTAGCTAATCGTCGTGCTCCCAAAGAAGATCAGCGCGTAAGCCCAAATCTTCCAGTCCAAGCCCGCGCCGAGGAACTTTGCTAGTTTGAAGGGCGGGACCTCGACGTCGCCGCGGTCGGCGTTGACGCGGGCCATGATGATGGCCTTTTGGCGGTCGTCGAGGAAGGACCAAGTCTTGCGGGTCGAGTCGGGGAAGTCGACCAGGAGCCAGTAGGAGGCGATGGCGAGGAGGCAGGTTATTATGCCCTCGATTATGAAGATCCAGCGCCAGCCGTTGAGGTTGGCGAGGCCTTTCATTTGCATGAGCTTGGGGGAATGTTAGGCATGTCTTGACGGTGGGTCGAAGGGGAAGGAGAGGGGAGGGGTCTTACGCCGTAGGCGAGGATACCCGCGAATGCAGAGGCGACGCAGCCAAGGATGTAAAACACGGAATATCGCTTGCCAACCTCATCTAATCCCTCGTCAGCATGAGTGTGATCGCGAGGGGGCTGTCATTGCCCGGCAGCCTAAGGCACGATCGGGTGTCGCTCACATCGCGTGTACCACGTGCTAAGCAGATAGACACAGCTGGGGAAGAAGCCGGCCTCGAGGATACCGAGAACCACGCGCAGCGCAGCGAGCTGGCCCCACTCCTCGACGAAACCCATCCCAATCATTATCGACCCCCACAGCAGGGTGATGCCGGCCATATGGATGCGAGGACCCAGCTTGCGAACGATGATGGTCGAGGGTGGCTGGAAGACGGTGTACGTGACGAAGAAGACGAGGGTGACGATGCTCTAGGAGTCTATTAGACAACTGTAACCCCGGTCGAGGGTAGCGGGAGCACATACGTATCGGTTGCCGATCAGCATGAGGTCCTCGTTCATGCCCGCAATCGACGCGGCCGAGAGGTTCGTGCGATCCATGAGGGAAACGCAGTATAGCGCGCCGACGATCGTGACGAGACGGCGGTCGATGCGGCGGATGATGCTACGCGTCTCGGCCTCGGAGACGGTGTCAATGGCGTAGCCGACGTCGGACGCTGCGGGAGAGGCGTCCTTGGGGAGGTGCTCCACCCCCGCCTTTTCCGAGTCGCGGTCCATGGTGTCTTCCGGTGGTCAAAGGGAAAATGTAGGTGGAAAGGGGCGGAAGGTTGTAGACCGGTCGTCACTTCCCCTGTGCGGCTTGGAGATGCTCTGGAATCCGGGGAAACATTTCGGGGAATGGTCGAGCAGTCTTGGGACTTAAGTATCCTACCCCTCTCACGGAGCCGTACGCGCAGATCTCATCCTCCATCGCCAATAGCGTCAGAGATACCGAGGATCGTGGGGCACCGCGGGGACAAGGTTGCGAAGGCGTGGCTCCGGCAACTCTAATCTTAGCGAGTCTCCGGATCGGGGCTAGCGCCGTGCGGGGTGCCGGGCGGTCTAAGTCATTTGCGGGGGATACCCCGCAGTAGGAAGGAGTTTGCCTCGGCTTAGAGAAACGGGATGTGGGTATGGAGGAGTCCGCGGAGGTCTCGGCGAGCTGGCTGAGGCCGTGATGACACCCAAGCCCTATGCAGGGGACGAGCTGAAGGATTCGCTCGAGGCAACCTTGTTTACCGGTGCCTCGGCTGAGGATTGTCGAGTTGCTTCGTCGCCCCTATCTCTTCCGTGTAATCCCGGCTCATCCACGAGCCACGAGCCGCAGTTACCACAGCGGAGAGGGAGGCAATAGTGCCCCCCTCGAGATCGTATCTGCGGACGGTGCAACGCCAAGGTCGGGGTGAGCTTCCCCAGCCAATCACATCACGACCATTGTCGGAGACTAGCAATCTTCTCCTCTTTGCACGAGATCATCATGGCGCAACCCAGCCCATAAGTTCGGAAGTATTGCCGCTTCGGGACGGGATTGCCTCGCTGATTGACCATTGACCCCACACACCTGAGAGATTGCCAAGATCAAGCTCCCACCTGCCCCGGATTCTCGACGTTTGTGGAGGCGGGTCATGGGGCAAAATGGCAGTACGTACCCACGGTGACACGTAGGCGTGCAGACTTGACTCACCCAATGCGCCCGCGAAAATAATCCAGAAGGGCCAAGAAGTAGGGAGATGAGGATTTCATCGACACTGACCAGCGAGAAGACGAGGCCGAGGCTGGCGGGCCACTGAGCCGCCGAAGGATCAATAAGCTATCGTGAGACTACCCGATTGAGGAATGCTTGCGGGCCATTTGGGCTAAGTCGTCGGACGCCACAACGGCCTGGGGTCTGCTACGGGAGGCTCACCTGCGCGGCCTGCAGAGACCTTGCCCTTCTCCTTGGCTCATACGACGTCGCCAGTGGCACCCTAGTCTTCTCAGGCTAGCAGGGGTATATCTAGCTTTCATGTATTAGATTTGCAAATGGTCTGATACGCACGCTTGGGCACGACCCAAATCATCTCCGCTTTGTTGAAAAGCGCCATAGCCACTGGTCGCAAGTGACGCTTTGCGCGCACCGCCACCCATGTGCAGCACGCTTATCTCGAGTTACAAGAGTTCGAGTGGCATCACAGCCACTATTTCCTGGGTGTAAGGTCGCACCTCGGACGCTACAGTCGTGCCGTCCAACACGCGGGATTGTCGCTGGAGATAATGGCCCTTTCCGCGTGTCTTGTTCCATCTTATGGAGGACGGGAAGCGACCGACGGTGCGCGATACCAGGGCTGGTGGTCTCTGGTGTACCCATGTGGATCAGCGGGCTGCGGTGAGCTCCATCGATGTACACGCCAAGACTCTTTCTGAGGAACACATGGGCGTGCATATTGGTGTTTGGATGCGACAGTGTGTGCAACTACATACCAGTTACGTGCATGGTTAAACGCGGTCCCGGGTTTGAGGGTCATTTGCGATGTTTCGAAAGATATGCATCTTGCAAGGAACAACATCCCAGCCCTTGAGAATTTCCCCACCACTCATGCAAGGGCCTCCTGCTCCTACCGCGACAAAGCTATGATAGATGGAATCTAAATCAAGAACAAAAATTTTCGTCCGAGGTAAAATCTCTAGGAGGGGCAAGGCTACCTACCCCCTTAGATCCTTCGCTACCTCGCCGTACCTCTCATACGCGTCCGCCTCCGCGTCAAAGCTCAACACCCAAGTATGCCTCGGCAAGTGCACCAGCTCCGGCTGCCTCCTAATAGCCTCCCAGTCCGCGCCGTGCCACCTGTCCCGGGAGTCCACACCCGTTGCCTGCGCATTGTGGACCCTTTCGTACCGCAGCTTTTCGTAGGCCCGGACAGCCATGGGGATATCGTTTTTACCGCCGAGTTCTAGGCAGGTGGCTAGGACTACGCCGTCTTCGATGGATTGGCTGGCGCCTTGGATGGAGGTGGGGAGAAAGGGGTGTGCGGCGTCGCCGATCAGGGCTAGGCGCGCCTTGGGAGAGATGAAGGTCGGTAGGGGGTTCCGGTATACGAGTTTGTGGTCGATGAGGCGGTCGTCGGGCGTTGAAGCAATCACCTCTCGTACCACGGGATCCCAGCCCTCGACGTACCCCAGCGCGTCCTTGACCTTGCCAGGAAACTGCCAGCTCTCTTCGATATTGCCGTCGTCCTTGTGCGTCATGACCCAGTTGAAGTCCTTCCCGTCCTTGAGCCCGCAAAGTAAGAAGTGGATGTCCGGTCCAATCCAGCCCTGGTGCGTGTCCCCTTCGGCAAGTAGGTGTTTTGTCTTCGGGTTGTTCGAGATGATGGTGCCGTCGAACCACGCTCTGTAGACAGCGTACCCGGAGGAGCGGGGCGGGTCCTCGAAGCCGAGGACAATCTTGCGGCCGCGGGAGCGGACGCCTTCTGCGGCAAGCACGACGTCTGCGGTCATCTTCTGCCCGTTGACCTCCACGCCACCGTGTTCCTCCGTCTCGAAATAGTCCGTGACACGCTGGCTCAGCCGGATATCGAGCCCGCGATCCACGGCATGTCGGTATATAATCCGGTGCAACTCACCCCGGTGCCCGTTCAACCTCTTCCCCCAGACCCTCTCATTCGCAAACGACTGCCTCGACACGTGCTCCCCCGTCTGCCAATGGTGCAGGTCCCAATGATCCCTCTTGACGGTCACGGGAACCATGGCATCCACTACGCCAGGCCACCGCTCGAAAGCGCGGGAGCCGTTGGGGTCGAAGCTGATGATGTCGCCGATGCCGGTTATCTCGTCTATCGTGCTGGACTTTTCGAGGACGGTGACGGCGTGCCCCTTGCGGTCGCACTCGATGGCCGCGGCGAGGCCGGCGAATCCGGCGCCGACTATTAGGACGGATATGCCGGAGGGCGGGAGGCGGGGGAAGTCGGCCATTGTGTGGTTCGCGGCGCGGATATTGCCGGGAACGGACAGAGTCGTCTTGGAGTCTTCGACGAGCTTGGCAACAGCGGAATATTTACCGTCGGCGGACTTCCCTTTTCACAAAACAAGAGAGACTCACATGCGTGTAAAGTAACATGTTTGTCTCGCTCCAGCGTCGCAGCCGCCGCATTTTATGCATCTCATCTAGACCTGATGCCGGATTGATGCTGCCGAGATCGAACCCCGCCCCCGCATCCACGGTACGTAGCGATCGGCTCCGATGGCGGGGTTCGAGCTTCCGCCCCCGGCTTACAGCGATCGTAGTCAGCGCTGGGGAAGCGCGCTAATGCTCGTTGTGCAGATTTCAAGTCATTCACCACATGCGATTTCCGCTTCTAGGAAGTGCCGATCTTGAGGATCAATTGAGGGGTAGATGCGGCTCTCGGGAGTCAGATCTCGCCCCCGAGCGGCGGTTCATTGTGACGTATTCCGCGGCGACCCCACGTGGGCCCGTTTTCGCTATAAGTAGGCCCGATAGTCCTTGAGAAAAGTCCCACCATCGTCGAAATCGCCTCGCAGTACAATACCATAAAGCGTTAGCCTTGATATAATGCGGCCACGTAATAATAGCCCCCACCCCACGGGGGCCCCCAGCCATTCGCATCGCGATAATTGCCATCCGGGTAAACGTCGCCTGGCCACTAGGAGAGCGTTTCCGAGTTGAAGATTCCCCCGGGTTGCAGGTCCACTTGGTAGGGCAGCTTTACTAAGTGGAGGGGATTCCTGAGTCATTTAAGCAAGCGTGCCACAAATCGGCTCATTCCGACTTGAGCGTTACAGTAGTAGACACGCTGGCCCCAGACTCGTTCTCTCCCCATTCACATCCGCCAAACCTTATACAACAGCACCGAATTCAACTCTACCGCAACCATGGCTTCCTCCGACGTGCGCGTCGAAGTCATCGACAACGAGGCCGACTTCGGCCCCGCATTCCACACCACGGCCCAGGCCTTCGGCGACCAGGCGCGCGACGGCGTCTGGATGGCCATGAACCCCGGCTGGGACACCGCCGAGGGGAAGAAGAACGCCGTGGCGCGCCTGGCGGCGCGGTGGCGCGGCGTGACCAAGGACCGCGACGGCAACCCCAACACCGTCTTCCTCAAGGCCACCGTCCCGGATCCCCAGGACTCTTCCAAGCGGGTTATTGCCGGCATGGCGATATGGGAGCAGGTTTCCAATGCCGAGGGTCGCGGGGTTCCCCCCTCGGGCGACATCCCCTCCGTCATCAGGGACATGGACCTCGCGGGGATGTACCCCGGGAACGAGGCCGAGCAGCGTTACCTCTCGCAGGCGATGTACTCCCTCCACAAGCCCAGGCTCGACCTCGTCAAGTCCATCGCCACGTCTGAGAAGCCCGCCATCCTGGCGCTCGACATTTGCGCCGTGAGCCCTGATTTTCAGAGGCGCGGTATTGCTGGGAAGCTCGTGGAGTGGGGTCTCGCCGAAGCGGAGAGGCGAGGTGGGCTGGAGGCCGTGATGGAGGCGTCGAGCATGGGGAGGGCGGTCTACGCGAGGGCTGGGTTCAAGCAGGATGGGCCCGAGATTACCTATGCGATCGACCAAGAGTTTTCGCATAGGCCTATGCCTTCCAATATCTTCATGCGGTCGCAGCTTCAAGAGGCTTAGAGATGGGTCGGCGCTAATTCATTGAGATAGACGGAATTTCATATAGACGGCATTTCTCATAGAAATATATAAAAGCCCGCAGCTTATGGGAACAATACAATAAAAAGCCAAACTCAAAACAAAAAAGAGAAAGAACACATCATCTGTTGACCGACCACCTTAGGCGAGCCACCGGCAACCACACGTAACCCAATGTCACTGCAGCATGCGTCGAAACGCATCTGCGATCGTATCAGTTCCCCGATGAATAGGCGTGTCATTCCCGGGGTCGTTCAAATAGGGGCTATCAGGAAGCATGCTGCACGTCATTTCGACGAACAATGGAACAACGTGGGGTGGGAATACATTGCTGAAGAAAGGCTCCAGCTCATCCTTCTCGACGAGCCGCATCTCAATCGTCTTGCCCGTTACCTCATCGAGGGCCTCGCAGACGTCGACGGGAGAGTAGTCCGTCGGTCCATGGACTTCTGTAATATGGGGCCTTTCAGACGACGTGATGTCCGCGGAGAGGGCCTGCGAGGCGCAAAAGGCACCGATGTCTCTCACAGATACCTGTTTGCGTTACTAGATGTGAATCTAGGATCCGAACTAGCGGCTAACATACCATGGGAACCGGATGATCGGCAGGCGTGATCGTCGAGTAGAAGAAGGGAGGGTCCGCGGCAAGCCCATCAAGGGCGGACGCCCAGTTCTCCATAAAGTACGCGCAGCGCACGAATACGACTTCGGACGTCGCGCCGGCTAAGGCCGTCTCTGCGACATGGTTCGTGGCTATCTCTCCCTGAGCAATAGTGACGGATTGTTAGAGACCCGAGACACGATCACGGCAGGTGAATCTTCATACTGTTCCCCGCTCGTACTGAGCGCCCATGCTCGACACGTACACCACGCGTCGGACGGTAGACGAGCGACGGACCGCCTCCTTGACATTGCTCGCGAGGCTCCTCGCCCCGGAGATTGGATCTCCTGGACTGAACATCAGGGGCGGCGTGATGGCAATCACCACGTCCGACCCGGCGAAGTCGAGGCTTGTCTCCGATGCGACGTCGCCTTGACGCGCATCGAAGCCAGGGTTTGACTTGAATTTATCGGGTACCTTTCCAAGGTCTCGATAAACGCCAGTCACGGAGAGATCGGGGGATTTTCTTGCGAGTAGGGACTCGAGGGCTGCATGGCCCGTCTTGGTTGACGCCGGGATTACTATGACCTTCATAGTGATCGGGTATGTTCTGGCTGTTGAAACACGAAACACTGGATTCCTTTACGCAGACCTGTCTATTTCGGAAGTGCGCGGTTCGAAAGGATGCGGGTTGTAAGGAAGAGAGGCACGAGGCGGGAAGTTCATCAACGTCAATGGAAGTGTCGGAAGCCTCCAAGGTGGTTGAACCTGTTCTGATGCACACGTCACTTGTATACCGGGAACACTGTCTACATCTCCGGGACATTCCCAGCACCACGGTTTAGGCAGCCCGTATGAGAATTCATCTATAGCAATATAGTTGACGCGCAAATTCAAATTGACGATATGGTAAAAAGAGAGCAAGAGTCACGACCCACAGACTGAGGGCCATCGGTGCCACGGGGAAAGTCGCCCATCAGGAGTATATAATTTGCAAGGACAGACTAGTGTCGGCTTACAAGATGGGCGAGCCTACGAAGTACATCTAGGTGCGCGTACTGTGTGATGATGTACTTCTTCACAATTGAACATTGCGGTTCACCTAGTGCGGGGTAAGGACACCGGGGAAGAAATTGTTGTCCCCAAAATAGCGTTTAGACACTTCGCGGGGTAGCGGTAATCCAATCATGGCAAGGAAGTTGGAGCGTCGTCGAGGTCGAGAAGTAGCTGAATTTCGACGTCCAATTATAGATCAGGACAGCAATTACTAACAGCATGCATCGTGAACGACGTCCGAGTCTCGCTCTTTCTCCAAGTCCCACCACATTTACTCCACCAACTCGCACTCAACAATACTCTCCACGCCATTAGCCGCGGTATAAATCTTCGTAATCTTCAACCCAGACATCTCCTGTACCAGGAGCTCCCAGTCCGCCTGAGTCCTCTCGCGCGAGCTCAGCAGCGTCAGCATCATAATGTCCAGCGCCGTCGCCTCCCACTGCGCCTTTTCGGGCGGGATGACATTCTCGTTGATGAGGAGCCGGCTGTAGCCCGGCTTCATGGCGGCCTTGACGCGGGCGAGGATCTTGGCGCCGACGGCGTCGGGCCAGTCGTGGAGGACGGAGTGCATGTAGTATGCGCGGGCGCCTGGAGGACGTCTCGTTAGTATGTAGAAACTTAGAGCGGGGATGGGAGAGGGAGGGAGAGGGGGGGGAGGGTGCGAGCTACGAACCCTTTATAGGCTGCTCATCGTGAAAGTCGTAAACCATCCGCTCGATCTTGGAGTCCAGCTCCACAATCTGCCCAATTACAGGCTCCAAATCTTGCAGCACGAGACGGCCCGGCGCATCAATATTCTTGCGACGGAACTCATCGATATCATGCCCCAGCCCACCACCAATATCAACAAGCATCACCGCGTCCTCCGAGGCGTCGACGCCGTCGATGAGGCGCTCCTGGACGGGGTAGAAGCCTGCGTCCATCCACGAGGGCCGGCCCTGGCGATAGCCGCCCATGTGGTGGTTGAACTGGGGGCCGTAGGGCGGGTTTTCAATCAGGTGCTCGAACATGTTGTTCGTGGTTTTGTAGGCGTGCTGGAGGGGCCCGTCGGAGATGCTGGAGGGGGTCTGGTAGCCGTTCTTCATGGCGTATTCGGGGAAGAGGGAGAGGGAAGCGACGAGACCGCCAGAGCTAGTTAAGGAAAAAACATTAGGAACGACCAAACCGAACGGGCCGCCGACGCGCTGGGGGATGGGACTTACATGCAGGGGTAGCCGTCGCCAATGATGGGAATCGTCAGGGAGCTGGAGAAGTTGGTGGGTTTGTAGGTGTCGGCCGCGACCTCCTCGATGTATCCCATGGCACCGAGATGACGCATAAGACGGCCTCAAGAACAAGTCAGCATGGTGACCCAAAGTCGGCTTGCGAAAGCGGTACTCACAGAACAGCGGGGGATCCGCATTGAGCTTCTTCGCGAGGTCCTGAGCGGTCTTGGGGCTCCCGCCATCTTCGGCAAGAGCGGCGAACAGACCGGTATCGATGCCGACGGTCAGAGCAGCAAACGCCGAAGGCTATTGATTATTATTAGTATGTGCCCTCGAGGGATAGGACTGTGGCGGAGGAGCTAACCTGCGCCCAACAGTGCTTAATCATGGTCTCGCGAGGCGTCTCCAGAGACCTCACGAGCTGCCGCGCCTTCTCGACCAGCTCGAGACGAGCATTCTCATCCCCGCCCGCCGCGGCTGTGTCGAGCGCCGAGATGCTCTTGACGATGTCCGGGACGGCGGAGAGGTTGTTCGGGCTAGTGGCGACCGAGACATCAACGACGGGCTTCCTGGCGGAGCCGTTCGTCTTGGCGGCATCCGCCCCGTTGGTCTGCTTCGCGTCGGCCATCTTCTTTTTGCGTGTTCGCTGGCTTCCGGTATGACGGTTCGGCAGAAAAAGTAACAATTGACGATGATGTGAATGTAACCAAGAAGAAAAAATAAGGTTCTCACGCGCGTCAAGGGGAGAAGAGGCAGTAATGGTCAGATCCACAATGGCACGGGAGAGAAGGCGATATGAGGACTCTCGCAGAAAATGGTACGCTGGATGGGTCTTACTCTTATCACTCCTACGCGAGGTCGAAGAGCCGCTCGTTACTGCCATGTCCCCATTTGGATCGCCCACCCTCGCTTCCGCACCCTTGTCAGGGGTATCTTGACAGCGAGACAACCTCCACACCGCCTCCGCTCGTTGCAACGCGCTCAGTGAAGTGGGATGGACGTTCGGGTTGTGGGGTGGTATCATTGCGGTTTGAATGCCGGTTAGGACGGGCAGAGTCGTTTTGTGGGCCCCTGTTGTACATATGCGAGTGGCTCCGCAGTGTTGTATCCGCTGGATGCGCCCCTCAGACCGTTGAGCAGGTATGCGCCTGTCACGCCAGATGCGACGCGAGCTGGAAGTTTGGTTACTTTGCTTCACATGGTTAATCCAACGGCTTTCACTCCGCAGTCCATCGCCGCCAAGGCGACGGCTCCCTCGGAAGGAAGCCGGCCCTAAATTAGTGAGGCGGTCCGAAAGGCCACTGGCGCCCCTCCCGGACAATTCTTTCCGTAGCGGGGATAGCCCGAACCCTGTCAGAACTCAATTCCCCGGGACTTTTGGGAAAGGAGGTGAAATTTTCCAAGTGCCGTGCTCGGGTCCGGTCCCACAAATGGGCCGCTTAATGAGAATAATTATTGCTTCGGACACGGATGGTCGCGATGATCGCTAATATTGACCGCTTTTTTTCTTTGGTTTCGAAGGGGGAATTCAGACTCGGGTAGGTGTGAAGGGTGGTGTGTGCGCGGATGAATGGGTGAGATCCCCGGGCGCGTTGGCTCAAAAGGGTTGTGGACCCGGTATCCGAGTCCAGGGTCCGATGCATCATGTCCAATGGCAATTGGCCGAGATTGGCAGACGGGGGTCCGGGCCCACCCCCGATGGAAGGCAAATCCGGCTTCGAGACTTCAATGGGAGATGAGCAGGAAAGAATGGGCAGGTAGATATGATATGTCGTTTCTTCTTATGCTCTTGCTCCTCGCATTGGGTGTGGACAGGCCCACGATACTCACCCCTGACTGACTCGCGACGACTGTAACTGTGATATTCAATCACATGTAAGGGGCGGCGACCGCGCCATCCCCATCTTTGCTTCTCGCAACTTCGGGGTGCCCGGTCGTGTCCGCGTTTGTCTGTTCGCTTCCCCGCGCAGACATGGGTGCACCGAAAACCCAACCGACAAGACTAATGCCCGACAAAATCTCCGACGGGTTTCACTCATTCGAAACGCCTCTATTATCTAGCATGAAAGAAAAAAAAAGATCATCCCGTTGTACAGGAGCCGTCACGCCACAGAGTCGCCATCCCTGCCAAGGCCGGCCTGGGAGTTCGGCGATGTCGTGCATAATGGAACGTGGGGGGAAACCGCAAAGATTCCTCGTTTCGGGCTCGGTACCGAGCAGCAGGAAAAAGCAAGAGCCGCACTCCCGCAGGAGTCGTTTATTGCTTTTGGGTGCCGAGTAAGCGCGGTATTCCGTCGCATGCCGTACGAGGTAACACTCGGTATACTTCACACTCCGTGTCCGACACCTTCGTACGGGGAAGGTCTCCGGGAATCCCGCCAGCCACCCCCACCCGAGGGGCTTGCTTCCACAAACCGTTGGACGGAACCGTTGGACGGGTGGGGAAGACTAGGGTGCGCGGACAGGTATACCCCTGTCCGCGGTGGAGCCGGGGACGCTAAGCGAGGTGGCGCGTAACGGCATTCTCTTTCTGAATTCCTGACACGACAAGGCCTCCGACCCTCCTCACTCCGCAGAATACAGAGTGATCCGCCCCGCATTACTTGCACCATCCGAAAGAAGCAGGGATCTAGAAGCTATACCAAGTACGGTACGAGGACATAACCCCGGTCCTATAGCCCTCGATCGACGCATTGTTATGTTACCGAATGATGTTTCGGCGAATTGCCTGCCCCATCGTGTACGGTTTTGGCTGTACATGGCGATCCCCTTCTACCGTCCTCGGCACTGGGTCCCTGCCCCTGAATCGTCCCCCGGAAAAAGCATGCCCCCCCGTTGCATTCCACGCGAGCTCTGTCCCCATCGTTCGCCGTATAACCCTGCTTGACGCAGTCACAATCAGACGAGCATCCGCACATCCAGAAAAGTCGCCCCTGCGTGGCGACCAAGGTCCCTCAATAATTATGTGATATGTGACGGATGAAAGAGAGTAAATACATAAGTCTCCGCTATCCCACCTTTCCGCTTTCAGCGCGCGCAGGCGGATCCGGAGCCATCGCCCCATGCCATACCATTCTTTTCGGAGACGGGGCTCTCGCGCGTTCGTCATCTCGACAACTTCGGTTCCTTCAGCACTGAGACAGGGCTTCCAACTCAGCAACCCACGTTCGTTTCACAAGGATGGCCGCGCCGCCGCCGCCGGAAGACATTGACCCCAAGTGGGCGGCGGAGAACAAGAGTCCCGGAATCGTGGCCACCATCGTGACTGTTACGTCTCTCTCGACACTGTTCACCGCAGCCCGACTGTACGTCCGCGGGTGGATTATCAAGAAGCTGCAGCTAGATGACTACATCATTCTTGCGGCATTGGTAAGTTGTGCTTCGCGTCCTGTCTCCGTCCAAGAGTCCGAGAGAGGCCGACTTGTTACCACAAGTGTGCTAAAACTGAACGCCCTTTAGATGTGCGGCTGGGCCGCCGTGACATTTGGAATCCTGGCCGCACAGTCCGGAAACGGGAAGCACTTCATCCTCCTTAATGAGGACGAAATGTCGGGTTCGATTCTCTGGACAATCGTCGGCTTCTGCCCCGGCATCATGTCCTTTGGCCTGCCGAAGCTCGCCGTCATCTTCCTCCTCACACGGTTGATGAACCCCGGGAAACCGCACAAAATATTCCTCTGGTCCATTGGCATCATCTGCAACCTCAGTCTGATCGGCTGCGTCGTCATTCTTTTCGCGCAGTGTAAGCCTGTTGAGTCGCAGTGGGACTTTTCCATCGAGGGAGAATGCATCTCCAAATGGGTGCTGGTGGATTATGCTATTTTCGCTGGAGGTGAGCTGCGCTCCCTATGGGAGACTGTAATGTGGAATGGTCAGCTAATGCATGCGCTGTTGTTTAGCTGCCTCTGCTTTCACCGACCTTTACCTTGCCCTCTATCCCGCCGTCGTGCTTTTCAGCCTGCAGATTCCGCTCCGAAAGAAGATTGCTCTGACCGGAGCTTTGGGCATTGGCTCCATGTAAGCAAAGGGCTATCCTGCGTCGCCCCCGGCCATCTAAGTCTAAGTCTAACAATGTGTCTAGTGCTACTGTCGTTGCAATCTACAAGACCACCCGTCTACCGAACCTAGCTAGCGATGACTTTTCCTATGATACTTCCGACCTCGTCATCTGGACTTGGTATGTCTACTTTCCAATGAAGGACCATCCCGCAACTGACCCCTTCCAGTGTCGAAGGAAGTACCATCATCATCGCCGCCTGTATCCCTGTACTGCAGCCACTAGCCGACAGGATCCTGGGCAGCCGTTTCTTCGGCAGCTCCTACGGCGGCCGCCGGCAATACAAGAACTACGGGTCCGACCCGAGTGGCCCAATGCCGTCCGACATCGAGCTCTCATACCACGCGAGGAAGAGACCCGTCAAGGACCCTAATGGGCTTACCTTCCTTGACAAGAGCGGAAGCGAGGAGAGTATACTGAACAAAAAGAATGGGGAGAAGCAAGGGCCCGGTGTTTCAGCACAAGTTATCCAGCCGCAGGGGTCGTCTCCGCCTGACGCGGGTATAATGAGGACGGACGAGGTAACGGTGTCACATAGCTCCGGGAGCCACCAGATGTTCGGGGAGCCCCAGGGATTCAACCAGAGACAATTCTATGGCTGAGGGATGTTCTCGCGTTGGGCAGCTGCTCGCTCCTTCATTCGTTTCACCGTTTGGCTTGTATTATAGAACGACTTCATGGTACTTTAGCGAAAATGTCGGCGGTTATATTCATGGCTCATCCCATGTGCACTGGCTTTTGCGGTTCGGCCGGTAAGACCTGATACTTGCCACTTGGCGTCGTGAACACTCGCAGAGGGTTCCCATGATGGTGGCTCCACCCCGTCTGCTACAATAACCAGCTCTGACATGATCCCAGGGTTGATATTACTATTGAACGTTATAACCGCTATCTCTCCGACAAACCGAGCCCTACGTCTGACCGTACGATTCTCATAACCATCCAAGCCCGCAGTTCGTGACATATAATTAGGTTGACTGCAAGGATTGTTTAACCCTACGAAAAAGCAATTCGCACGCACACATTAGCAACGCCGAGCCCCCCTCGTTGCCGATAATTCGTGACATTCTCGGATTGAAGAACCAGTTGGCGATATTCGCAGACTTCTATTAAACTGCTTCGTTGTTCAGCAAGCTACAGATTATCCCAACATTGGAGAGCACATACCGCACAGAAGTCTTGTCCAAGCCCAGCTTGGTTCACCCTGGCCTGTTGAGCCCATAACTTCAGCCTTACCAATATCATAGTGAACGCGTGGTGACGGTCGCGCCACCGCTATCTTCCGCCCAACATGCCGGCAATGCCCTGTTGACTAGCTTGCGCCGTTATCTATTCCTCAAAAGTAGACACTGTTGAACCACTCTAGAACCGTGCGCCGTGGTTGGGAAATGGCCGCGCAAGCATCCTGTGGTGTAGGCCAGTCCTTCCGAATGAACAAAAGAAAATACGGTTTTATCTGATGGTTGGTTTTAGAAGGCGACGCCCTACTGGAAAAATACCATTAGTGAAACCACGACGAAATAGCACGCCTGGGTTGTCGCCACAAACAATATTTTGGCTCGCGGGCGAGAACTGCGAAGCATCCGCGTGGAGTATTTTCTCCCGCGAATCAGTCGAATGTATGCTCCCCACCCTCGGTGACCGAGTGTTACTCGAAAGCGGACTCATGGCGATATCTTTGGCTGGGAAAGTGGTGTTTTCTTCGTCGAGAGCCTTGATTCCGTTGTTTGAGGAGCCATTTCGGGATCGCTTTGTAGACGCGCGGCTCGTGAGGAAGACTTTGAAAGCAGGGAGACTACCAACGATGACGGCTAGGTGATTCGTAGGTCAGTTGCATTGTCGGAGGTTTCCCACCGGCGACTTTTGCGACGGGAGGAGGGGCGAGGGATGAAACTCACATATTGAAGCGGTAAGAGTGGACCATATCATAAGGAGGGTCAAGTTGACGAAATGTTGCGGGACAAGGACCTGCTTCGCCCGGACGATCGAGAAGGCGATCATAACGAAGCAGAGGCTGAAGACGCACATGAGGCCTAGTTTCTGCTTCATGGTTATCTGCTTCACGTTGTAGATCAACCTCAGTGGCATGGCCATGACTACCAACATGTCAGCGCCATTAGCTTAATAGTTTGGTATATAGCGACACCTACTGCACAGATCGGTAAAGACATCGACCGAGGTGCTGTAGTACACGCTGAAGTTCGACGCCCAAACCTGCTCCGGCCTCCCACACTGCGCGAAACGAAAGAAGTTGGCTGGGTGCCCGCACGATAGAGTGAGCGTGATGATGCACCCGACGTACGCCAGGAACGCAAACACGACAAGCGCGTACCACGCCCGACGGTAGTGCTTCAGCTCTCGGAAGAACCGAAAGTACAGCGCGAGGAACCCCGCCTTGACGCTCCAGAGGACGGTCCAAAAGAGGATGATGATGGCGAACTCGTACTTGAGGTAGTCCTCCGTGTCGGCGATAAGCACGTTAAAGTCCGATGTTGAGGAGCCGTCCATTACCTCGGTGATGTGGTAGAGGCTCGGATGTTGGATCGTCTCGAGGATACAGAGGGTTAGCAGCGCCAGGAGGGCTAGAGTGATCCAGTAGTCGTCTGCTGTGAGGCCGCTCGCGACGCGCAGGCGAATCACGGTGCGAAGTGTGACAAAGAGGAGGGCGACGCTGAAGCAGGTCCAGACTAGGGCTAGGAGGGACTGGTGGTCGACAGATACCATTTTGGCCGACGTCGCGACGCGCGGTGCATGATCCAGTGGGGTGGTATACGCGCTGGGTTGTCGCGAGAGTACGGAGAGGGACACATAGTGCGCATATAATACAAGAGCTTACATGGGGAAGATTGTTTAATATCTATCCCGGACGTGGAGATGGGCGGAAGGCACCCGTCACACCAGCGGCAGCGGCTGACGGGAAAGCGGACCATATCCAGTGATTCCCCCGTCGATTAGCGTATCATAGAGTGATCAGTTCAGGAATCACTGAGGAGCCAAGGCAGATACATCATGTATAGCAAGCGAATGGTCGACTTCGCGGGAGGTGAGAGAGCCAATCCGCCAATGGAGCGGGACATCTCGACCCGGGTTCCTCGCTCATCCGTGTCGACGGGTGGCTGTCACACCTCGTGGGGGCCCCCAGATCCCAGCCAGACCATTCTATAGGTCAACAGTGTTGAGCTCAAGCGCTGAGTTTGGAGTGCCTTGGTGTGAAGGCGGGGATTCGTGATGTTATTGGTCAAGCGAAGTGTATGGGTTCACAATGACGGGCAGGGGTTTTTCGCTCTTTTGGCCAGTTGGATGGGGGGAACCTGTATTTCCAGCCAATTATGTCGGGCTTTTGAAAGGCATGTTCCCGATTCTTGATGCAAGACTCGGGTGGGAAGGATGGTTGCCACAATCCCAAGTGAGCTCATCTGCTACCAATCGCGTGCAAACGATTCGCTCGATCCTCGCCCATCCGACGACGATTCGCCTCCTGGACAGGCCTTTACTGTTTCTAATAATACCCGACTGACGGGGAACGTGTCCGTGCCGTCCCCATGCGTCCCCCCACATGTAGCGTAGGATCGTCGACCCCAGCATCATCACACCCGCAGCCACTGGACACCACGCCGACAATTGGCTCTGGTTAGGTATCCGAGGAAACGGCAAACGTGGCTGGGGGGGCTGGCCTTATCTTGGACAGAAGGGACTGAGGACGAATGCTAATAAATGGTCGACTCTTCCCGTCTCATTCAACCGGCCCTCAACATCTAGACCTTTCCACTTTCACACGGCGCTGGAAACTACTGCGGGTGCCCCTCGGGCGCCCACACAGCACAATGGCCAGGAACGATGGGCAGCGCACGTCTCAGGGACATGGTATTCATGCCATTGGTTCCAATGTGCAAAGATTGATACCGGTTTTCGAGGCGAGACGGACAGCGACAAGCATGAAATTGCTCGACTAGCACCGTCGCGGCTTTCCGGTCCCCAATTGGGCGTTGGCGTTCGTCTTTGGACCTTCCCTCGGACCTTGATCCTTCCGCAGCAGCCCTGCCGCAGCGGCCCAACCGACAAGGCGGGAGGCACGGAAACGAGGTGGGAGGGAGGAAAAAAAAACAGGCTGCGAAAAATTCAGGCCCAAATCCTGCGGAGCCCGACTCACTTGTCCACCGCCTCATGCGCCCCATGCGCGCCGAGCCGACCCACCCATGCACTCGCTCTCAAAGCGGCTGGTCTGTATGCAATACTCATGCGCAATGTCACGAATACAGTTCAGACACATGGGCCCATCTGCACGTATGCCATCCGCCAGAGGTTGAGCCCTTCCGCCTTGGGTGTAGCTTGGCCCTGACCGAGCAACAGCGAGGCGGTGGGAAATTTTCAGGCCTCATGTGGCATGGCTTGATTCGTGCGATGTGGATCCGCCACGTCGCTTGGGGCGACTGACGTCAAGGGCATTCGTCCGATTATCCGGGGAGGTTGGGGCCTGCATGGACGATAGGTCACCGCCATTTCTCGGTTCTCAAATAAATAAACAACCGGTTTTCCTTCCTCGTCGCAGGAATGTTCCTCTCTTTCCAGAGGGGATGGTGGTGAGATTACCAGCCATGAATTTGCTGTTCCAGGTTTGGAGCACCGTGTTCATCCTCGCGTCCCTGGTCTCGCCCGCTTGGACGCGGCCGGGATCTACCAGGTGCGATTACCGCGCGAGGAACTACGACACCATTTCCAGCATCTACAACCTTACCGTCTACCCGAACCAGGTCCCCATAATCTTCAATGGGGCCGGGAATGTCCCCGAGGGACTCTTCAGCCACGATGTGGTCGGCAGGGTGTACCCTGTAGGCAACTTTAAGGGATTCGAGGACTCAATTGAGTACTTCTTTGCGCTTGCCCCTCTGCCGCAGGGGAACGTGCAATCCGCGGCTATCACGAGCTACAAAATCACTTCTTTCACCTCAGGGTGTCGCGATGTCGCCGCGTCCGTTGTGTACCTCTACGCCAGCGTCGTCGACCCGTCGTCACCAGACCACGGGAAGCCACTTGCGCCTTTGAAGCAGGTTAGTTCTCCGCGCGCAGTGATGCACCACATGGTTTCTGACATTCTGCTAGGTCGCCTTTTGGAGGTTTGACAAGGACGGCGCAGTCATCAAATACGACGCTTGGATCCCGAGCCTGGACGACTGGATCGAGCTCGTCGATGGTGTCCCGTCGACGAACGAAGAGTACCGGATGCAGACAATACAACGAGTATGCGGGACGGCCCAAATAACATGCGATGGACCGTACGCGCAGTGGGGAAGTGTCGAGGAGTGCGTGGCCGATTTATCACAACGGCCACATGGGAGGTACAGCGACGCGTGGGGTGATAATGTCGTCTGCCGCACGATTCACCTTGTGCTGACCCAGGCGAGGCCTGACGTAAATCTTCTGCCTCCCAACTCGTTCATCGTCTGGATTGGTGAGGGCAACTGCTGACTCGTGTGGGATAGCATCACTGTCCACATGTTGGACCTACTGGCGGCGGGAAATGCGTGGATCTGCCGTATCCTGATGATTTCCTTGACGACGAAGAGCTTTACACCGAGGCGGTCGGCGAAACGTTTACGTGTTAATGATCTGAAACGAGGCGTGACGATATGGGATGAATGACACGAAACGGGACGAGACGAGACGAGACGAGATACGATGTATGAACGATTGTACGAACGACACGATACGGGACAAACGGTGGCATTCAATCTTTTTTTCCTTGCTTATGTTTTATCCTCACCACCGGGAACGCCTTAGTTATAGCTTTCCTTTGTGCTTTTACGAATTCTAGCGTTTGAGATAATGAAGATTATTCCTACATTAAAGACGCATGGGTGCCGCAAGACAAATCGAATATGTGAAAATCGGGAAAGATATACGGCCAAACAATGTGAATATCAACACAGTCTAGTCTTCTAGAACTGTACTCTGCTACTGTGAGAGGGTAGCCAAGCAAGGACTCCATCCGTTTGGAACCCAGTATCAACCATAAGTGTAGCGACTATCCATCCGGATGGACGAATTTTCCCAGACCAATACTGGAGTCTGCAGCGGACCTGAGCCTCAAGTGTGCTGTGGTGGGTGAGGAGGATGAATGGCTATACTTGGTTAACCTCCCCGTGATGATTGCTTCACTCCCGAAGCGCGCGGCAGCTTTTTAGCGCGCTTCAATCTCTCGCGAATCGAGGTGAAGAGGTACACTACTCAGCATCAGAGAGAACTTTCACGTTTCCGTATCAACTCGACAAACCTGGCGCAAATAGTTCCATAGCCTTTTACGCGTATCAGCTAGTCAGTCGCCTTATAAAGACACGTCCGCGACTGCGGACATGCGCTCCCTTACCTCGACCTCAAGTCGTCGTCTGGTCCCTGCAGAATGTGGGGTGTACCTGGAAGAATATGGCTACATTGTCCCATGCCAACGTTATGGAATGTACGGCTACTATCCATTAGTTTCTTATCGCCTCTACAGGCTACAATGAGGTCTACGCCCCGAGTATTACCTCGATCGGCACATTATCGTCGATCAAGTAAGCCTCGCTGCGTTGTGTCAAAACTAATTCTCCTGAGGGCTCAATCGACATTCAAATGTGAAGGATCGCCCCTGAAAGAGGGGCGGCAAGCTGTCAAGGTTCAGTCCCTGGAGGGATTGTTAGGGGAGACCTCGACGGCCGAGGGGCGCGCCTGGGTGTAGAGACTAGACACCTAAGCCAGGGGTATAAGGTTCTTGTCAACCTTCGAGATCCGTTAATCTACCATTAAAGGCGCCTTGAATTATGACCGGGCATGTGGTTTCTACAAGTAAATTTATCACCATCTTTTCCACGACTCTAACTAGGGATGTTATCAACGAGTCGGGGCACCTTTCAAACTTACAATGTGAGTTTGCCGTTTCAAGTTACTGGATCTAGAAGAGGAGAACCATGTCGAATGTACGCTAGTCAGGCAGATGTTGTCCTGACCAGACATTAAGCGCACGCCAACACGGAAAGAATCAGTCGGGCTTTCTCCCCCAAATCTCCCTCTGCTTAAACAGCGCATAGTCCTTGACAGACCGTATCTCGCGCCTTGGCTAGGTAGGTTATACCTAGATTTCCTCGCGCGACCACCTGATCCTGCCGCTAATAAACAGGATATACCCCTCGATATCAGCTGGGAAGGATATTAGCTAGATAGTGCCCTGCCCCATATGGGCTAGGTCCTTAGGCCAAGGGTTAATAGGAGTCTAGATAGAATCAAAGGTATTAGTCCCGCCAGAACGGCAATATAGGTAGGGTGAAAAACTTATAGAAGCCTTACTACTAACTCGACCTCCTTAATATCGACGACCCCTGCCTCCTCTATATTCCTCCTCTATAACTCCGTGTTATAAGGATTAAAACTCAGCAATCTTACCCCCTTCGTAGAATATTTTGCTCTATTAGCCTAACGCGGTATCGGGCGTGATAGTATTGTCCTCGCTTGTAATCTCGGGCGAGGGCTCGTACGTCTCGAACTAGGCGCCGGGCTTTAGCGCCTTATAGACCTCCCCGAAAAAGGCAGTCTAGTCTGCGATGCTGCGCGTCATCTAGAGAGGTGGGTCCAGTCAGGGGTGTTTTCGGGTCCTCGATCATTTCGAGTACATTATCGGGGACGGTTCAATAATGCGGGTGTACAGGTGTTTTTGACTTTCGGACTGAAGTTGACTACAAGCAACGTCGCACAAGGGACCGTGTGTCCCATATACGCCCAGCCACTATGCGGGGGAAACGACTTAAGTGACACTGCTTTGCAAGCACAACCACGGTTCAAAAGTGACCTGTCGTCTTATTTGCCGTCTCCATGCTGGCTGAGAGGACCTGTGAATCTCTCCAAGGATTTGCGGCCTTAGCCGCTGGGCCCGTGCGGATAGCAGCGGGGAAGATCCGACCTGCGTCCGGCCCCACGTAGCTGTCCTTACCTGGACTTTGTTTCGTAGTTGAGGTGGGTAAGGCAGACATGGATATGGTCTGCTTGATGCTACCGCTGCGCGTATTACACGGCCTATTCGTATTCATCACGCCCCTAAAAGCGGGTCATAAGTGCCGAAACGAGAGTCTACTTGCGCATATTATAGGAATAATAGGGATACAAAGGCATAAGCCCCAGCTCGAGGTATCATATTTCCCATGCGAATAATGTATCTTCCCCACCGGGGACCTGACATTTCGTAGCCCCAACAGCCCTACAGGAAAGCGGCTATTCCCGATACTGCCACTAGAAAGAAACTCCGCTTCACTGCTGAGTAGCCCAACACTAAACAAGTATCCTATAGGAGAACGTTCTATTCGTGCAACAGGCCAGCCATGACTAACCATACACTCGGTCCCGAGATCGCACGTTGTGCCTTGTCCACTCGTTTCTGAATGAGATTCGCCGTGCCTACCGCCACACTTGGATGACAGACTAATAGTACTTGCTCTTCTCACCCTGCCGACAAAGACAAAGACTCGGTCATGTCCACACTATGTCTACAGACTCTTAATAATGCACCACTGTTTCCAAGCACCACCTCAGACCGGCGCCAAAAAAATGATCCGGCTCGCGTATTGAAATAGCCCCCGAATGATCGCAAAGGCTAACCCTGGTGCCTACCAAAGCCGTTGATGGACCTCACGTCTCTTCGGTAGAGTATAATAAGATGCCAGCTTGAAAATAGCCGCACAGACTATTAATTGAGATCGGGAAGTAAGCCGCAATCTGTTCCAAGTGGACGGGCTCGGATCACGCCTTCCTCATTCATTCAGGTTCAAGGTTGTTAATACGACACTCTCCCTGTTAGAACACGCACTTCTTAATGACCACAGCGAATCCGAGCGCCTTGTATAGATAACCAGACCCCGTCTCCCGGGTTTACCCGGAAGCAGCGAGTTGCTGTTTTCTCACCGACGGCGGAAACGCCCGGCCGGGTCATGTAATCAAGAATGTATGATTGGATCGCAGTTTTAATCGCGGCGGTCTTAACATAGAATCAAGCGCGTCCACTTCGCGATCAGGAAGCCAAACCTCTTGATAATGTCCTGCTTTCCTGCACGTATCGAGAGTATTATCGCTAGCGATGTCATCGAGGCCAAGCTCGCTATCCCCGACGTTGAATACCTGTATAGAGGGATAGGTACGTGAGGGAATCCATGGATTGATAGCTCCCCTTGTTCCCTTATTGTCGTCTCAGGTTTGATATCCACACAAGCTATTGAGTAGACCGGAAAACTTTCCAGGAATCGAAACGCGCGCAAAAGCAAGGAGAGCTTCACGGTTGCAAGACAACACAACGGGACTGCTCCGCTACCTCCATGAGACGCCCCCGTTTGGGTAGGCATTGGCAGAGATGGCTTCTTAATACTTCTATCCACATGTCTATTTCGCCAGCTATCAGTCCCGCACTGGGCCGGATATCTCTGGCATCGGAACACAACGTTGCAGCCGGAGAGATTGAATTTCAGCCGGTAGAGCTAGCCGCCGGACGGCGTGACCGATTTGATAGCCGGCCGACAAACGCCGTCACCTATTAATTCGGGATAGGAGCCGTCGAGGACAATGGAAGCCCTACTGTCAGCATGTCAGTAATGCCCCTCCGGTTCCGGCGGGGAGTGGTTCTAATTTGGCGTAGCCCTAGCGGCAAAGAGCCGCATTTCGGTGGAGTGAAACCTGATCAACGCCTAGTGATCACTAAAGAAGGTGTAGTGCGGGGCTCAAACATAGGGCGAGGCCAGACCCAGCGCGTGTTTAGCTAGCGTCGCCACAGGTCCCACTCACCATTTGAGTTGTGTGAGAGTTACCAGACGGGTTATCCTGCCGTTAGACACCGCCTTATAATCTCTATCCTATATAGGTCTAGACTGTAATTACTAATTATGTTATTACGATAGCAGTTTTCCAGAAGTACAATAAGCTTCCTTTTCATTTTCTGTCTTGTCTTATTCTGCCTTAATATATGCTAAGACAACTAACTACCTTGTTAAACACGATGGGCACAAGCATCACTAGCGATGGAACAAGGAATCCGTCTAAGAAAGGGCGGATAACTGTAAGTCACCGTCAAATTAGTTATATTATTCGACGGTATTCAACATGCACTAATTTACTTCTTCCAGAGAGCCTGTGACAGGTGTCACGCTAGGGGGGTAAAGGTGAGACCTAACAAGCCCATCAGTCCCTATGTATACGATGTTCCTCTTTTGAACTTACTATATAGGATGTATTAGTAGATTGTTAGCTAATGATTCTCTTGCGCTCGTATTAGTGTGCTCCCGGCCTAACCCATGCAGCTTGTGAGCCATGTGCCTCCTTCGGCGCTGCTTGCACCTATGACCGGCCCATCAAACGCCGCGGTGTAAGTTGGGTATTTGGGACTCAGGCCTTAGCTGGGAGATCGATGTGGAATGCCACGTTGTCCTCACAACGTCGTCCAGTCATATGCTGACCGGATTATATAGCCCCCAGCTGGGTCTAGGCCCCCATTTAGGCCTGGAGGTTCCGCTCCTATTCCCTTAAATCCGCCTGAGTTGGCCTCTACATCGAGTTCGAACGCCCTCACGACATGGATGTACCGCGACGTTGCCAGTCATCAGGTCATTAAAGACCTTGTCGATGTCTACTACCGCGTAGCCTATCCTATGTAAAGATGCCTTTGCTCTTGTCCTAGCGTCTAATCTGACTTCCGGCCTCAGCACGTTCTATTTCCACTGGCCAACATTCTCCGCCGACGTCTGCTCCCAGCGGTACACTCGCGACCGCTCTTTCTTCTCTCTGACCATGGCTGTATGCGCTACCGCCTGCGCCCGGGTAAGGGACGGTGCGTTCCCATTCTCCATCCCGCCCACCATTGACCTATTATCGATGCCGTCCTCGGAAGCTTTCCATGGCGCGTGTATGGACTCTATACCTACCACGACCTCAAGAGAGGTCGACTTTAACTGGATGCGAACAGAGGCGTTGCTCGGAATGCTGCATCTGCAAAATAACGACGTGCGTGGCTGTCACTCTCATCTACATCGATATCTAGCCCTGTGTGCGCAGACCGGGTTCCACGATGAAGCACGCTGGGCAACGAGCCTCTCCGAGATTGATGTCCAGGAGCGCCGTCGATTGGTGGGTTTAAAAACCTTCCCTCGCTGTGACGGTTTTACCCGAGATAGCCAGCAAGATCTGACGTGGTCTGTTGTAGTTCTGGTCGCAGTATCACACCGATGTCTATCTCGCTGCGACATTTGGATCTGTCGTGCGGCAACGCGAGGCGTATTGTTCCGTCCTGCTACCTGCTGAGGTATATGACGATCAAGACATTCTCGAGTCCGGCATAGTACCCCGCCAGGGTGAGGGTGTCTCATTCATCTGTGGCTGGAACTTCGTCACGCGACTATATCGGATCCTCGAGTACCTGGATGGGCGTATGAAGCTACGAAATATGCGCGAAAGGGTTCCTATAGATGAGGTGAGCCACTTGTTTACTCAGTCGATAAACGGGTCCCCGGGTAGTGAACCGAGCGCGAGGGAGGTACTCGACACAATCCAGAGGCTCTACGAGACACTGCCTGTAGAGCTTAAGAGCGCCCGCCCGATGTCCGGGGATATTACAGTGGATAGATACGGCTTTCAGGGTAGGTTTTACGGCAGTCCGACTCTATACCGAGAATATGATAGGGCTGACGATATGGCGTTAGCGGCGAACGTTGTTATAACGATGACGACTGTTAAGATGGTCCTTGCAGGCTCCGAAGCGCATACCGTCAACAGACGATGTGCGATAGCCGGCGAACTTCTCGACGGACTCTCTACTATCCCCACCTCTTACATCCAAGCATCCTCCACTCCCATGGTCAGTTCGACCTACAAGACCACTAAATGTATCAAGTTAACATAAGCTAGCTGCACCATTTGGCCGGGGTAGGCCACCTTCTAGGCTCCGTCATCCAGGCGCCACTTTCGAAATGGACATGCCTCCAAGTTCGCCCTGCACTGACTGCTATGGCGGACATAATTGACAGCCTAGAGATTCATCTGAGCTTGGCAGCTGGTATTTCCTCTAAAATACGTGAACATGTCCAACGGATCGATCGATACACGGCCGACGTTGCGATCCCGGCCGTGCCGATTAGCGGTGTTTTGACCGGGAGGGATACCCCCGCTATACCTTCAAATAACGAGGGCGTGCGGTCGCTGGTAAGACCCTAACCTCCCTCCGAATCAAGCTGCTTTCAGTGGGAGATAATCATCTGACCAGCTTTAGATCACCCCCAGTGGCGGGACACCAGTCAACGCGTTCAGAATGGCCGACAGGGGGACTGCCCCTCGGAACATACCTTGTGCCTTAACTACTCCCCCCCAGGATGTTTCTGCGATCCAATTACCCGACCACGTCACCTTCGATTGGCCCTTCGATTTCGGGCAAGGAGACGCCTTCGACTTTCTGGGGCTTGACGGGAGAGGACAGCTGCTCCAGGTTGGACCTGATGCGGTGTCGTTGGCGTATCAAGACGAGGTGGTGTCTGGAAATGTGGACATAGATGATACTTAGATGTTTACTGGGAAACATAGCTTTGACTGATAGGACACTAGCGGGCGGATTGTAGGAGCTAACGTCTATAGGCCAGCCATAATAAGCAGCAATCCTACAATCATAAGGCAAAGGTAATTACGCTAGCATGCACGCACTACTGGCGGGCTTGAAGATGTGACCACCGCAAACGACTAGACCTCTAACGCAGTTACACATCCCACGACCAAAAAAGAATGTTGTAGGTATCTACGGAGGATTCCCGCGAATTCGCATCGCAAACCAGCGCATACCATCGTTTATATTGAAGCAATTCAAATATGCGGACCGTCGATCTACAGTAGAAAGCTTAGCCAGGGCGTTCGATATGTTGACAATAAAAAGTATGGCTGTGATGCTAAGCATAATAGATGCTCTAGATCGTAGTATAGCGGGACGTTAACCATACCAAACCTCGTACGGCGCTCCAGCCCTGTGGGATAAAGTTCGAGATCGGGCATAATACCTATTTTTTATAACCCGTATAACGTTGCCCGTATCGCTGCTGTGGGAGGTTCTTATGGCGGACGCTTGGCATTAGGTGCGGGATAATAATGGATTCCCAAAGTGGGCAGGGAGCGTGTTTTGGCACACCGTGGAACTGCAGAACTATTACTCGGTACAGAACTGTTAGAAGGCTAAACTGCTAAACTGTGGGGAGTCTAGGCCTTGCGCGGCGGTTCCCCAACGCGCAACTGGCTACCCGCCCCACTTGCCCGTTCATGTTGCCGTTGCCAGGGACTTGGGACCGGCCTTGTGGCGCTTAGTACAGGCACCTGTTTCTAGCATAGGCATTGGAGCGCAAAATCCCTGAAAGCGCGGGGCCCCAGGGGGAACCGTCGGGGTCCGGCCGAAACAAGGAGTACTTATGGCGGATCCGGACCTGACGGTTGTCCTTCGTCTAGTATCCTATCACTCTACACATTCAACCGTCCTTTCCTTCCTTCTCTCTTCTTTTCTGGCTTCTTTTTCACTCTAGCCTACTCGTCCTTTTCCTATAGAGCCTTTTATCCCTCTCTTACACGCCAGCGCATGAAACGACGAGAATCATGCCTGATAAAGGTATTCCCACGTCCACGACTGACGTTAGTCGCATCGAAGCCCCCGTCACCTGGAAGGCCTACCTGATATGCGCGTTCGCTTCCGTCGGCGGCATCTTCTTCGGCTACGACTCGGGCTATATCAACGGGGTCACCGGCAACCCAATCTTCATCCGGGACATAGAAGGTCCTGATGCCACCTCACTATCAGGACGTAACCAGTCGCTCATCGTTTCCATCTTGTCTGCGGGGACGTTCTTCGGCGCCCTTGCCGCGGGGGATGTGGCCGATATTATCGGGAGAAAATGGACCATCATCGTCGGTTGTTTCATCTATATTATCGGTATGATCTTGTTTCGTTCCTTTGGCTTCTATTCCCACAAGCTAGACTGGAGATGGAAGATGAAAAGGGGGAGGGAGACTTTTGCTAATAAAAGGCTAGGCTGCGTCCTTCAAGCCGCCATGACAGGACTAGAGCTCATCGTTGCTGGCCGCCTGGTCGCAGGGATCGGTGTGGGATTCGAATCAGCAATCGTCATCCTGTACATGTCCGAGATATGCCCGCGAAAAGTCAGGGGCGCCCTCGTCGCCGCCTACGCCTGGTGCGCCACGGTCGGCCTGCTGCTGGCTGCCTGCGTGAACTACGCCTCGAAAGACCTCCAGGACTCCGCCGCCTACAGGATCCCGATATCCATCCAGTTTGTGTGGGGCGTACTTCTTGGCGGTGGGCTCCTCTTCCTCCCCGAGTCCCCACGGTTCCTCGTCAAGCGCGGCCGCGTGAGCCATGCCCGCGACTCTCTCGCTCGCCTGCGCGGCCAGCCCGCTGATTCCGAATACCTCGAGGCCGAGATTGCTGAGATCGTTGCCAACGAGGAGTACGAGGCGGCCTTGCTGCCCGACGGAGGGTGGCTGAGTGGCTGGCTCAACTGCTTCCGCGGCTCCCTATTCAAGTCCAATTCCAACCTGAGGAAAACAATTCTAGGCATATCGGTCCAGGTACTAACTGATTCTTCTCTTCGAGGCCCAAAAAAACATGCTAATACGAGCCCGATTCTTTCTTTTTAGATGATGCAACAGCTAACCGGCGTCAACTTCATCTTCTACTACTCAACCCCCTTCCTCGAAAGCACCGGAGCCATCGAAAATACGTTCCTAATCTCCCTCATCTTTACCCTCGTCAACGTCTGCTCGTCGCCGCTCTCCTTCGTGGCCGTCGAAAAGCTCGGCCGGCGCCCCTTGCTCGTGTGGGGCGCCCTCGGCATGACCGTCTGCCAGTTCGTCGTCGCCATTGTAGGCGTCACCGTCGGCTTCAACCACATGCGCGAGGACGTTGACGGGAACATGGTTGCGGCCAACATCTCGGCGGTCAACGCCCAGATAGCCTTCATCGCAATCTATATCTTCTTCTTCGCGAGCACCTGGGGCGGCGTAGGGTGGGTCCTCATCGGCGAGATCTTTCCGTTGCCGATCCGCTCTCGCGGCGTGGCGCTTTCAACAGCGTCAAATTGGTTATGGAACGTGCGTAAACGGAGCCTGCCTTCAATGAACAGTACATCCAGGTAAAGGGACATTTTGCTGACGAAAGTAATCAGACAATCATTGCTATCATCACACCATACATGGTTAACAAGGGTGAAGGTAACATGAGGTCCCACGTCTTCTGGGTATGGGGTGGCTTGTGCGCTTGCATCCTCCTCTACGCCTATATGCTCGTACCGGAGACCAAGGTGCGTCCTCCCAATCATGTCCCGTACTTGCGCTGCAGGCGAGCTATGCTGACGCAGCACATTCCCCCTAGGGCCTATCCCTCGAGCAGGTTGATCAGATGATGGGAGAGACAACGCCACGTACCTCCGCAAGGTGGAAGCCGACAACAACATTTGCTGCTGCCAAGGAGGGCTTAAAGCTGGATGGTGAGGCATATGAGATGGAAAATACTCATATCGAGGATTCGAAATCTGTGTGAAGGCGAACCTACGAAACGCCACTGACCTGATTTATATGGTACGGTATTAACCTTTACTGTATAGTGACTCAAAAATGGTGGGCATAGGAGCCTCAATGCATTAGGTGCGGAGCGTATTATCATCGTGTATCTTAGCTATAGCTTTTAGAAAGGTAAAGTCGTATACGCATATGATACAAGATTATCTAAAGGTGTTTGCTCTTCTCTCTATTTTCCGATTCCGCTTATTATGATAAGGGAATCCTTATATTGTCTCACCTCTTCCGCTCTAACCCCTTAGTAGGTCCGGGCTATATAGAGCATTACGTACAGTCTCTTGAAGCTATTTACACTCATCCGCATCAGTGATTTTCCGCCCCGTAAAGCCGTATCTCTATTCTTAAATCGAATTAACGGCCCAAACAGCCCCGAATTTAGAGCCCTCTAACACCTAAAAAAGACCGACTTAAACAGCTACACATGATGCCTCTCAACCCGCCCCCTAATATGCCTTCTTTTAGGACCTTCGAAGACCTCCTCTGCGCCCTTAATAGCTAGCCGCGGCTAGAAGACTAACGCTATTATTAAGCGCCGCCTCAGGAGCTACCGCAATGGCGTCCCTCGTCGCTACGATCTCTCTTATAGCTATAGAGGTCGATTAGTGCCCTCTACAAGCCGTAGTATACGTCGATCGTCATCTACGAAGACTGGTTGCCGTTGGACGGCTAAGGCCCTCCGCAGCGTAGGCTTACGCGGCTAATCTTCGAAGTCCTATCTACGATAATAACTACCCTCTTACGCGGTACGAAGCCTTCGAGATTGCCTATCGAAGAAGAACCTAAGCCGGCTATTAGCGAGATAACCTACGAGCTATAACCTTAGGGGGTATTAGTAGCCGCACTATTGTAGTTATGCTTCGGCGTGAGCACCCTAAGCAGGTCCAGGTCCGCAAGGATATCGAAAACGAGAGGTTCCTAATTCGGACGAAGGCTTTTAACCCCTATAAAGAGCTACGACATGGTCCCTGCATAATCCAAAAAGGGTGGCTCTGGCAGGCCATCGAGGCTCTCACTTACGTTCACAACAAAGGAATATTGCACTGCGATCTACGTCATCAACAAGGGATATTGGCCACATCACGGCTCCGGCGGATTGTTTAATTTGCTGAACGAGAAAGAGGCATACAAAACGCGTGTTGATGACCACTTCAAAAGTGGCATCTTTCCCCATATGAGAGACCTATTCGGCAGGGACATTATCTTGAAGTGCTGGAATAATCAGTATGGGGATGCCGATGCCATCCTGGAGGACGCAGTGCGGCTTAGCTAGATACAAGAGTTAATTACCGTCTAAGAGCGTCTCAGATGCCGCTCCCGCCTCTTTTTACGACCGTCGGGAGATAGGGCCAAAGTAAGTGTTCCTTGGGCTAGTTTGAATAAGTTTCCAGCCCGATTTACCACAATCCCGTTTGGGTTATTATTAATACCTGTCTCTTCTCGTGGATTCTTGGCTCAGTCTTATTAACCCGACTGTTGAATACCGTGGTAAAGCCCCACCCACTCCACATTCTGGAACACTAGTGGTGCGATGCGTCTTGCACTAGCGCTAGAGGGCAAACCCCGCCCGTTGATACCGCCTTCTGCGCCCTTTTCTTGACCAAGCCGGAGCAATTCGGCTTACTTGCATCTTTTCCCAGGAAATAACCCCCATCTAACCAGCGTTTCGCATTGTTAAAACAAAGACGGTGAAGAAGACCGACAGCCAGGATACGCCGTTTTACAGTAATTCACGTCCGCGTCAGAACTTGGGAGCGGACATGTCTCGCATCGCCGTCGAATTGATTCCCTGGGACCCTGAGTCCCCGGAACACGCGGACAGACTTATTGAGCAACGCATAGTCTGCGGGTGGCACGCTGACAAGGTCGAAGGGCCATGGCGAGAAGCGCAAAAGGCTGGCATCAAGTGTATCTATTGGGTGGTGAGTTCATTTGTCAATTCTGCTAAAAAGTCAAGCCAAATCTACCCCTGTCCATTCTCGCATATTTCAGCTCGCAATATCTAATGATATGGTCAGAGAATCCGTGAAGATGATCCCAACTACACATCTCGCATGGACGCCCACACCTCCGCGTTTCCCAAGGTAATGCCCCCGGAGAACCCAACACGCGCGATTCCCCCTGACACTCCGTAGCAACGGTCCTCTATCCGCGATACGAGTAACCGTGTCCGCGGTCGAGACCGCCACCCGAGCAACCTCCCCTTTCATCCCGTAGGCCACATATCGATCGACATGGTGGCCCCGGGCCTGGAACACCTGAACCTCGATGTCCCGCCCACGGGCGTCATCTGGATCAAGACCCTTTACGTGTCTGATGCGCTGCAGTCATCGGGGGTCGGTCGTGCCGCCATGGACGCGTTGGAAGAGATGGCTATTGCTGAGCCGTTTTGTGCGACGACGTTGATGCTGGATACGGTTAGCAAGGAGGATCAGGCGAGGGTGGACTTCGCGACTGCGTTCTATGGGCATGTGCCGAAGGTTCGTACTTGTTCCAGGCCTTCTGTATCGGGGGGTGTATCTCGATTTGGAAGACGACGTATTGTATTGGTGTCCCGGATCTGGCTAACAGGATACTCTAGATCGCCAACGAGTCGTGGTATCACCGGCGCGGATATAGGGTCATCAAGGCTGTCCAGAACCACTACAAGGAGACTGACAGCACGGGGAAAGCGTGGGATATAGAAACGGTGTTCATGAGAAGAGATCTCAGTTAGTGTTCCGTTTTCGCGATTTTTGAAACAGTAGATAATGCATGCAAGCCTGAAGTCTTCAGCCGAAGCTACTCTTTCTCTCCAATGGCTCGGGGGGATAGTGTTATCTGCTACGAAATGCACTGGGGTGCTAGGAGCTTATGCCTTGAGTACTTTGATATTATTCAAACGTAGAGTGCTGTACAATCCAAAGTAATATTCCTATCCTCGTCAATTATCGAATGCACATCGCCAGTCACCAGCTCATCTCGCCAAAACTCCTACCACCTACAGTCCCACCATTACATTAGAAATCTACACACACGACAACGATAACACAACTGTACCCGAGGTTCAAGTCTTGAGAATGTTGGCAGCAACAACTATTCCCCTCGCAGTCTTGGCCACCCACTCCTGCGCAACCTCGAAATTCCCATCCTCGGCGTACTGCACGCCCTCAGTGATACCAGGGAACGTCACAGCCGCGTAGCCAGTGTCCAGGCCGGGGGCCGTGGCAACGTGCTTGTAGAACTCACGTTTGGGAAGACCGCCCTGCGAGATGAAGCCGCGTTGGAAGTCCCGATATTTGTGGTTTACGACTTTCTTTAGGACCTCGTCGTCGCGGTCGACCGCGAGCTTCTCCAGGGCCTTGACGTCGTCGGCGCTCTTCTTGAACAAGTTGATTGCCTGATCTAACTCGGCTAGGTCTAGGTCCGCGCCATGCTCGTCTGCGTACGAGACTAGGTCGTCGTAGTAAGCCCGCAGCTCAACGGCGTAGTTCTGCGTGTCGATGGGCAGGATGTCATCAGAGGCGAGGTGGTACGCCAACAGCGCGAGGAACTGACCCTGAGACGCGTGCACGTGGAAGCCCGGATCGCCCCAGGTGGACATCCAGTAGTAGGTATCATAGTTGGAGTGGTAGTGCCAGATGGGGTCGGTGGGGCCGCCAGAGGACCCGACGTCAAGGGAGCTAATGCCGCGGTGGAGGAAGGAGGTGTAGTCCGACCCCGATCCGAGGACGCCGATCTCGCCGCCCGAGGCCTCCTGCCAGGCGTCGTAGAGGGAGATGTTGAAGGCGCCGAAGTTGGGATGTATTACTTTCTTGAAGGTGTCCAGCGCGAGAGTGTGCAGCTCTGGCGTCGTGGCGAGGTTCGGGCGCGGGCCGGAGACGGCGACATCAATGTTGAGGTACGCCACGGCCGTCTCGGTGAGCCAGTTGACGTTCTCTTCCACCCACTCCACAGAGCCGATGAGGCCCCATTCTTCGGCGTCCCAGGAGCCCAGGACAATGTTGCGCTTGGGCACCCAGCCGGCGGCGCGGAGCTTGTTGATGGCTTTCGTGAACTCGACCAGAATTGCGGAGCCGGAGTTGGGGTCGCCGTTGCCGCCGACCATCCAGGTGTCGCGGTGGTTTCCGATGACGATGGTCTCGTCTGGGTTTGTGCCGTTGATGTGGCCGATTACGTTGTGGATTGGGGTGATGGCCTCGCGGGACTCGACCTCGAGGGCAAGTTTGACACCGGGCGCCGGGCCGGTGTAGTACTCTGCGTCTAGGCCACCGACCCAGAAAGTGCGGTTCATCGCTTCGCCCGAGGTACCGTGACCGTTGAGAGCCTGCAGAAGAGGCTCCGCGGCCGAGTAAGAGATAGGCAGCGAGGGGATTCTGGGGACGACCTCGGAAATGTCGGCACGCGGTGCACCCTCGTGCGACGGGTAGCCCGGCGTAGTCGGGTCACCGGGATAGGTCGACAAGAAAAGCGTCGAGCCCTTCTGGACAGCAGTGGGGTTACGGGCAGGACCGTCGGGGTAGGCCTCATAACCGTTGGCGACAGTCATGTCCCCATCGTCGCCTGGGTCGAGGAATATGACGGCGGCAAGCGCCCCAAAGTCCTGGGCGTTCTTAACCTTTAGGCCACGGAATGGGCCACCGTATCGGATGAGGGCAATCTTGCCCTCAATCTCAACGCCCTGGTCGACGAGGGCGTGGAAGTCCTCGAGAGACCCGCGACTGCATGGTGTTAGTATTCGACCGGATGCCATAAACGTCAGGGGAGTACTTACCCAGCATAAATGTACTCGGCATCTGCCTGTCCGCTGGGTGAATAACCCAGCCAAGTCTGCTGAGAAATCTCGTCGTAGCCTGTCACCTCATCTTCCTCAAGGACGTCCTCCTTGATATTCACCTCGGAGGTCTCGCCGTCCTCGTTGGTAAAATGAATGGACGCGCTGACGGGATATCGCAGATAGACGTGGTACTCGTTGAGGTGGCTCTCGAATCCATTTTCATTCCACCGCTCGGCGGTCCACTCCGCGGCCTCCTTGCCGTAGCCGGCAAGCTTGTTGGTGGAACCGTAGTACTCAGACCACCCGTCAATAGAGACATTGTCGAAACTGTTGACGAGGATTGTCTCGTGATCGGTCAGAACCGGCGGCCAGTTGTCGTTGCGCTTGACGACCCGCTGGCGGTGGGTGTGCCGCCTCTCGACATTGAAGTCGTGCTGGCAGGCCGCTGCGCTTGCTGCGAGGGCCGCGGCGAGGAAGAGGTGAGTAGCGCGCATAATTACTGATATGCACAATGCCACCGCTTCGTATGCAGACTTGACTCTAGGTGCTCCCTGAACGCTGAACGGAGGCTAGGCATGGATGGGCGCTGGCCGATAACGCACGCGGAGGAAGAGGCGGGTATAAATGCATCTCGAAGCGTATCCCAACGCACGACGGCTGATCTGTATTCGGTGTGGATCGCCGAAGCTTGTTACCTTCCCAATTGAAAAGCTGTTTACCTTCCGCATCCGTCATAGCACCTAGGATGCCGAGATCCTAAAAGGCGGGGTTGGATAATTGGCCAATCGAAGGGGGGGAGAACATGCAGAACTACGTCTTTGATGCATTCAAGATGTAAGCTTATCATGGCTCGGAAGCTTGGTCGGCCCCGCAACCATTCCGCCTGCCCACCGGTTGATTCCGTCATTTGCACCTTTCATTAGGGAATATGGCAAGGTAGCCATCCCCATCCTCGGCAGAGCGGTTGTAAAAAGGTACTCTGTATTTGTTTACACTTAGATGGCATTAATTGGCCCACGTGGTCACAAACTCAATGCCGGGTTGTTTGTACGCGTGTCCAACTTGAAGAACGACGAGGACGAGTGAGGCCCGTCAGTCTCCACCTCTTGTCTTCACACGCTCCTCGAGAACCTGCACTCAATCCTTCCCCGCAGCCAAGAGCTTAGCCACCAATGACAAGGAAGTGATGACGTTTTTTGGCCCAATTTGGTCATTCCACCGATACATGCCAACTTACCGTCGTATGACTGCTCTTGTCCTTCCGCATATGGACATTGAGGAACCAGTATACTGCTAAAATCACAAATCCGGACTTATGGCAAGATATTTGACGACTTAGAACCTAATGATGGGTCGAGGAACGTCGTGGTCGTGGCACAAATGCCCCTTCCGCTAAGACCTTCGACCTGTCTCGGCTGATGGCCGTATGACAAGGTTTCTCGAGGACCGTTGGTGATAATTGCCTACCTAGTATCCTCTTCCTGCGTCCGCAATTCAGCGATACTACCGGGAGGATGTCGCTGCTGGCTCGCTCCGCCCGCAGACAATCGCTAAGGAGAGGATGTCGTCGATAGAAAGTGAAGACTTGTTACGGTAATTTCATGCGGTGTACGACACTTTATTTCCCCCCATGTCGCCATCTGGTATTATGAGCGATTCTTAGGTCCCCACCTGTATCCGGCACACCTACAACTCCTTAGCCGGCATGTTGGCAAAGCGAGCACTTGGACTATCAATACCTGTGAAGGGTCAGTGTATTAACGAGTGTCAATGTCTTAGAGGGTGCTGATATATTCCCTCCGACTCCAGCTTCGTCTGACGGCGTTCCAGCGATGGCGGCTGAATACGTGGAGCACTAATGCGAAGATGGAAATACAGCCAAGTTAAGTATTATTGCATGTAAGAAAGACTGCTACAGAGACAAGCCTCTTGTAAGTCCCGAGAACGAAAATTGCGGCCACGGCTCAGTAGAATGAACGGGTATAATCGGTAAGCAAATGATGTGCAGAGACGCCAGTTCTTCAATGATCGCGGAAACTAAAACCATCCAACTGTTCTTGAGGTGCAAGCATAGTAGCTCTTCAACTCGCGTCTGCAAGTTTAATCCCAACGCCTTCGCTCACCACAACCTGACTAATCTGCTTACTGCGCTCAACTGGGTGCGGGTCGTTGAAGATCTCATCCAGTTCCTCCAGCGACCGGCCTTTGGTCTCAACCGTCACGAAATACATCAGCACCCAGTGGAGGCAATGCAGGGCAAGAAAAATGGTGTACATCTTCCAGCCAATGTTCTCCAAAGCAATTGGGGTCGCGTACAGGTTGATGAAGCTGGCGACGCCGGCGATGGTCTTTTCGGCGCTGAGGCCCTTGGCGCGGATATCCGTGTGCAGAATCTCGGCGAGATATAGGGCCTGGACGGGGGTCCACGTGAAGGACATGACGATTCCGTAGAGGAACATCATGGCTATGAAGGCATATCCGGGCGCCTTGGCAATGTGGCCGTCTGCTAGTCCGGCTAGGACATTGATAGGGATGTAAATGAGACCGGAGATAAAGACTCCCCAGAGAAGCATAGGTCGGCGACCAAGCTTATCGACGAAGAAAGCTCCGGCGATCCCGCCACAGAACGAGAAAACGTTATTCAGAGCGTTCATGAGAAGCTGCTGGGATGACGAGGTAATTCCGACCGAGTTGAGAATGCTAGGGAGGTAGTAAGAAATGACGCCACCGCCGGTGAACTGCGAGAAGATGGAGATGAGCATGAGGATCCACATCCTGTAGCGTGCACCCGGCGTCTTGACGAGGACCGAGTAGTCCCACCACTTCCCCTTGCCGAGCTCGGCCTCGGCGTCGAGAGAATGCTTGATCTCCTGGCACTCGAGCCTGACTACCGCCGACTCGGGGTTGCCGTCCCCGTGGTACTTGACCAGGATTTGTCGTGCAATTTCGTCCTTGCCCTTGGAGAAGAGCCAACGGGGACTTTCGGGTAGGAACCAGACGAGGGAGACGATGACGGCGGCGGGTAAGGCCTGGATGACGAAAGGCGTGCGCCAGGACCAGTTGTTGTGGATGTTTCCCGTGCCGTAGGACGCCCAGCTGGCAGTAAGGGAGCCGATGTACCATCCAAGGACGTTGTACGCACCACCAGCGAGACCACGCCAGGTCGGATACGCCATTTCAACGATGTACATGATGGCACCCATGATGCACATTGGCACGCCGAAGCCGACAATAAACCTGCCGCCGATGAACGCGGATAGATTCGGGCTCGTGGCCTGTAAGACGGACCCGATAATGATGAAGCAGGAACCGGTGAACATCCCGGCCCTGCGGCCTATACTGTCGATGAGGACACCAGAAAAGGCGCTTCCGCAGATTTGGCCGGCCGTGTAAATGGCCATGACAAGACCGATGGAAGACCCTGTCATGCCGACACCAAAATAGTCTTGCCACTGGTCCATGGCATTAATAGAGCTCATAACGGAGCCATCGTAGCCGTTCATTATACCGTCTACGTATTATTAGCGGCTAGCTGAGCCAAAGTACAAGCTGATGACGGGACAGGATGGTTGCATTTAGACGTAGGTATAAGAGAAGGTGTACTCACTAAGTGTGCAAAGTAACATGAATAGATAGAGCTGAAACTGGGAGCGAGTCGTATAGCTAGGCTTGTCCTGGGCGATGGCGTGGGCGAGCTCAACCGACTGGACCTTTACTTCCTTCATCTTGGCAGGGCGCGAGTCGAGGGCGGCCGGGGCAACATCTTCCGCATGCGAAGCCTCCGCAGGCTTTTCGGACGACATCTCTTCGCGATAGCCACTTTGGAGAGTGACGATGTCGATGAATCTTGGTATTGTGATCGCCGAGATGATGGTCAAGGCCTAGGGTCGGAGCTTGGAGTCACTAGACGAAATGGTCGCGGCACGGGCCGCTTTATATAGTCTGTGTCGATACTAGAAGCATTCGTCTAGAATGCGACAGGCTGACGACTGTCGGCCGGGGAAAGGGATTTCATCCCACCCCGCAAGTGTCACCCTACCTCTCACTAGATAGCCTCGGGCGTCCAACCGATCGGTATCTAGCCATACTGACGATGTGGGGTTACGGTGCGGGGGCATTCTGGTGACATTCCGGGGTTGAGACGCTTGCCCCAGGTTCGAGAATTAACGCTTCGAAATGTTCGTTAAGGCTCTCATTGGGGCGGATGAGGTCCACATATCATATTATTTCCGAGCTCGCATGATCACCGCCCATATTCCCGGATCCGCGCCCCATGTTCCGCCCTTGTTTTGGCGTCATCCATTGGCTGTAAGATGCGGAGATCGCTGCTGCGGAGCTGCTTGCCAGCCTCGACCTCCAATACGTTGTGGGTCATATGCACGCCGGAGCCGCTAGTCCCAGTACGACAATCGGAAGCAAGAACGCCGTCGTATTCGGAGCCAAAGGTACCGCCCTTGTCGGAGCTAAGCAAGCCACCCTCCTCGGAGCCAAACCTGCCGCCGTATTCACGGCGCCTGATATAGAAAGGATCTCGCCCTTGCACGGAGTTTGATGCGCCGCTGTCCTTAAGTGGCACTCACACTACCGACTTCGGGGATTTTCTCGCTGTAATATTCGGACTTGAATGCGCCCCATAGCCTATAAGAGGATAGCGTTGGTGTTGTTCGAACCACCTCACAAGGCCTTAATAGAGCAACTACCACCAGGTACTGAGACTACTGTATGGAGGAGAAGATTGGATAAGTAGGCCCCTGCCCGGCAACTTAGCGGTGAATGCACCCTGCTGAAGGGAGGAAGCGGCGTACCCGGTGAAGTAATAGGGGCAATGTCCACGTGCCCTCCGGCCCCATGAAGTTGTTTCATGGTATTCACGTTGCATCATCTACCCTCATTGGCAGGTCTCTAAGTTGGAGTAGCGGTACCAGTCCCTGTATTTCCCGGTCTGTATATCTTGGCCGGAACAGCCAGTGAAGCACCGGTGACTTCTAATTCAAGATCACCACTGTAGCAGTTATAAGCGTATCTCTATCCTAGAGAAGCACCAAGAATAAAGTAAAGCGCCAACTGAAATCACTTGAAACATAGGTCATAACAAGTTGTCGATTCAATGGCACTAAAAAGCAGATATCGCCCTCTAAAGTTCAGGGTGGGACGACAAAGGGCATAAGCGTGAAGTACTCCTCCAGAACCTTGTCCTCATATGATTGATCGTCGACACACATCCCTCCTCCTGTAGGCCCTATATGAGGGCAGTGAACATCAGGGCGGTACTGAACCATTTGCTGATGGACTGACCGACAGAGCAAGGTATTCTGGCCTAGCTCGTAGCCTTGACCGAAACGAGCCTTGTTGGTCAGGAAATCGATGCATGCAGCATTGTCGTCGTATTGCTTGTTATCTCCGTTGCAGTACTCGTCGTGGATGTGGCAGATGCTCTTTGATAGCGTCGCGGTAAGAAGCGAGATTGTCTCGGCAGCGGACGAAGTGTCGAATTTCTTCCCAGCGTAGCTGAGGAAAGTTTGCAACATGAAGTCGAACCACTTGAACGTCGCGTCGTACTGCGTGATTTTGCCTTCGTCGTCCCAGGTTATGAAGGTGTCGATTGTTATGGGAACCTCGAGGCCGAGCAGGGTCGAGGTGAAGTTTATCACCGTGCTGGCGGCAGCGATGTAGTCGTTCGCCGCGAATTTAAGAATCTTATATGAGACTGGGAGGTTGACGAGTGTGACGGAGTTTGGGTCGGTGAAGAGTCCGAAAAGGTACTCGGTATTAAGCTCCTGACCAACGAAGTTACGAGTGATGTCCACTCTTCCCAGAACCTATCAAGTGTCAGGAAGAGACTATAATAGAGGGCGGCTTTCCCTACGTTTTCTGCGAACAACGTCGAGTTGATCGACTTTGCCTCTTGTACGTTGGCGGGGTACTTGAATCCCTCCCAGAACTTTACTTCCAGCTCCAAAAGCTCATTGTATGTATAGTGCGGGCACTTCCCTGCCACGCATGCCGGTGTTCCTAACTTCTGTTAGCGACGTTTCATCGGTGATGGTGGAGCTGGTACCTGTTCGTGCGACTTTAATATCGGTGTCAGTCCCTATACTGAATATGGGCCTGCTTCCCAAAGAGACAGCGAGAAGAAGGATGTAGAATAGCCTAACATAGAGGGATTGCTGTTTCATCCTGAGCGGTAGATAAGGACCTTCGTGAGAACGAGTATATATGGGATTAAGGGCAAATATAGCCTGATGATAGAAAGACAAGCCATGGATCGATTGGGTAGGGGCAGAGGGTATATAGAGATGGAGGGGTAGTGGCATCGTTGAAAGGATATGGAACCGGTCCGAGCACAATTAATCAGTTGAAGGGTACGTGTACGCGCTGTACTATATGACGATATCACAAGCGCCATATACTCCGAAAATTCCACTAGTTTGCGTAAGCTGTGTTCCCCCGAGGTGCAACTAGTCGGAAACTAGGGACCGAACTTAACCATGGCCACGTCAGCAGATCAACTCGATTTGTCTCTAGCAGGCGTCCTTTGTAATGGGTAATAATTAGTATATAGGGGATGTTGGGTTAAACGTCGTGAGGACAGTCGGTAGCTATTCAGACATAAGGAAATACAGATATGTTATCCCCTAACGTGAACATAGAGAGTGGGATTTATACCAGAGGTCTTGAAGGGAGTGTCAGGCCCATGAATCAGAAATAGGGTGTAAGAAGTGAACAAGGGCGGAGGCGTACGCCTTCCGCCTTGTCAGACTTTCGAAGTCCGGGCCTATACCTATTCAGGCAGGGGCACGAGGACAGGCGGGTGCGTAAGGGTGGGAACCTCGCTTACTAAGCCTTGCTATAGCAAAGGCGCCCAATAGATGCGCGCCCGGGCGCGCTTTTAATATCGGCGCGCCCGGGCGCGCCCAATTATGTAAGCCTCACTCAGCACCTCAGCCGCCCGAGCGAGCATCTTGTCAGATACCGGGCCACACATATCAATTCAACCGTCATGACTTTCATCTTCAGGTGGTTCGTTGATCAATAGTCACTAAATCATCTTTCACATATGTAAAGCTCGAACGTTATGACAAAAGACCGTAGTATTCATGATAGAAGAAGGGTCGCCCTACCCCTCCCCCTAACCAACGGAAAAGACGAACGCCAAACTTATAAGTATCAAAACTGTATCTCCTAGGTCTACTATACTACCGGTACTGTGTATCTTTCGGTGGTTCCTTGATCAAGTAAAAACAAACAATTAGACGAAATTCCAAACCTTGAAACGCAGAAACAGTCTAACTACGTCACCTTACTAACGCCCCTTTTTCTTCTCTCGCTCTGTAACGAGCTCTTATAGCGCTAGCTAGGGTGTCTCCCTATAATAATTAGATATCGGGGCTGGATACTTGTTGCCGTCCTTGTCCTTCAAAGCCTCGATACGGTACCTTTCGAACCATTCAGGGATCCGTATGGTCGTGTCGTAGGTAGTGACTTAAGGGCGACTAGCGAGGCGGGAAGACGAGCGGGTCGGCCGGAGGGAAGCTTTCTGCTCCTCCTTTTGTTAGTGATACTGCTGCCGCTGCGTCTGCTTCTTAGGGTCGATCTCTATGCGCTTAAAGGCCTTCCGGGTGCGAGTCCGAGGGGTATTAGGGATAGGAACGGAGGTTGGAGGAGTCGTGGATATACAGAAGCCAGGGTCAGGGGCTCTGTAGACGTAGACGGGGAGTTCGGGAGACGGGGTGCTACGGAGAGAGGTGTTCGTGGCTGCTCTCTTCGCGCTAACGTCTATCGTAGCTAGGGCGGAAGATGCGTGCTTCTAAAGCACCTATATGTCGCCTCTGAACGGATTCTCCTCTATAGCGGGTGTGCTGGCTTTAGGGGTTGTAATCTCGGGAGCTAGGAGAGCGAGACGAGGACGCTGAGGGGCGTTAATAGGGGTGAAGCCAGAGACCATCGGAACTTATAGGGGTCAGGTGGTTAGTTGATCAGGGCCAGAGAGGGCTAAGGGTCTAGCTGTGAGGGGCTCTAGGATGACGATTCGTTAGGTAGGGATATTATACCCGAGGTTAGGGGTAAAGAGGTTAGTATATGGACCACGGGGTAGGCCCCTCTGGCCTTCTTCGTATAGGACATGCCTATACGCCGGTCGGACGGCCTGATACTTGTGCTCTGTAGCGGCTCCCTCGTTCTCTGCGTACTAAAATCTCTAGCACTTCTCGCGACCCTAATCTATAGACCTATCCTCCTGTCTCTCCTTCACACTAGCGACTAACTCTACTACCCTACTAGCCCTAGAATCCCGTTGGATATTATAGTTCCGTTTCTATTAGAACGACGGGAGAGAGGACGAACCGTTTGTCTGGTAGGTCTACTACCACCCTATGGCCTCTCCGTTCTGCGCTGTATCTGCGTCCATGTGTTCATTTAGGGGCCGGTACGGGTTGAGGGGGCAGTTGATCGGGTACCCGAAGAACGAGTATACCCACCCGCGTATCTGCAATACCGTCCTCTTCTTTAGGTAGTCATAGGCCGCCCTTGTTATTGACGGTCCTATAGTAGCCCCGTACCCCTAGCTCTTTACGCGGTATCTCGAGCGTAAGCCCTCTGCCTCGTTAACGATAATCGTTCCCTACGCCGAAGTTCGAAAGAAGTTATAGACATTAGAGATAGCTATATAGCCACACTCCTAAGTCGTCTAGGCAAGCTAGGGGGCATATACAAGTACCTATTCCTCGTCCCGTCCGAGTCGTCGTAGATACCGGTCCTATGCATCCTGGAGGAGGTTCCGTCGCTCCGTTCGCTCGGCGTCGAGGGCGTCAAAGCAGTATAGCTCCCGTGCCCGGTTATGCCAGATCGCTGCCATCCAATAGCCTACTTCTTCCTCGCTACCGCCCTCGAAGTACACCAACAGGACAACCCAGGTGTCGTTTGAATCCAACTCGACGGTGCTAAAGATGTCGGGTGTGAATTCGGCAGTCTCAAGAACCTGTATGGCCGCTAGCGGCACTTTGACATGATCTATCCCTAAACATACCAAAATGAACCCTGCGATGCCTTCGACTTGATCTAAACACCGGTCCCTCGCCAGTCTCGCACCCGCCCTTGTATCTAGATCATATAACGACTGCACTAGGTGAGTGAAGCTACCGAATAGGTTCTGTCGTCTTATCTGCTGCTCTACCACCACATGCTTCTCCCACCTAGGCATGTCGACGGGCTCGTAAAAGTTGCGGCCTGTATTCTCGAATATAATAGGCCGGGATAGCGAGTAATCGCAGTAAGGAGGGGTATGAGGAACCCCTCCAGTGAAGATATGGCGGAGCGGCAAGGGAGGAGGGTTAGTAGGTGGGGGCAACCGCTGGGCGGTGGCAGAACGCTTTACACACCAGATGCCGGATGGAAGGATTGGAGGGGCTTGAGACATATTGAAAGGAAGATCTTCAGTTGATCAATAAACCACGAGAATCTCGGTCGGTCGTCAGCTTAGAGGCGTTAGCTGGTTTGTAAGGAAGGGAACTATATAAGTAGGCGATAGAGTTGACTAATACCTGAGATCTTCAAGGTTAAGGTTTAACGGGGATGCGCTTGCTTATATAGTCCCCGTATCATGACCTATGAATTAGATATCTCTGATTGTTCTATCTTCCTTCCTTCTTAATAGTAGGGCAGTTGCCTTATATGCGCTGGGTTTGGTTATGTTTTTAGCAGGAGCGTTGATATGACTCTGAACCGAGTAAGACCCACCCAGTCAAGTCTCCAGAGTGTAGGTAGGGCCTTCCATACCAGACTTTCCGTTTGCTTGTGAATAATCCAGTTGCTGTTTGTCTATTATGACTATAAAAAGGGCCTAATTTCTTGTCGATACCTATCTTCTGTCATCCCGTATCGCATACAGTTCCTCCCTACTACAACTACAATCATGGCTCAGCATTTTCTTGATCAACCAAGGCTTCAGAAGACAGATCCTGAATGGGACCGTCTGGTGCGCGCCAGCATGAAGGAGCGCAAGCATTTCGAGGATTCGGCCGACCAGCCATCTCACAACTCCAAATAGGCCACACATGCTGGTATTGCCCGGCTCGTAAGTCCGATATGCTTATAAATTATGTGGTTCATTGATCTAACTATAGGAATTCGTTTCAGATTAACCTTGGTCTTAAAATCCACTTGACGTCTAATCCTAACTTTGTAGAGTGGTGCCTCGATTTCGCCGCCCTCGCTCAGCGCACCAACAGGCCTCGCTCTCTCTCAGAGTGGTTTATAGCAGTCGGTAGGGACGGTTCGTTAGAGGCGGCGTTAAAGTCAGAGGTAGCAGAGCAGAAGAAGCGGAAGGGGTTTGGGGTGGATATCCGTCCTCGGAACCGTGTTATCGTTCCTCGTTGTTTAGGGCTGCGGTACGGCAGTTTAATGCAGCAACTTGTCTCCCAGCCTAAACAGAAAGCCAAGGCCCTCTTCATCGCATTTTTTAGGATCCAGAATCCTATTTCTTGTCGCCACTGCGTGTTCCGCGCTAGCAATTATGGCTGCGAGCACGAGCCGGATAGAACGCGGAAGGGTTAGAGTAGGAAGGCGGCTGAACGGGTCTTTAAACCAGACCCTTACCCGTTCGACGAGTGTGTCTCTATTAGAGGCCGTTGGTCTGATTGCTGCGCTAATTGTTTCTGGTCCGTCCAGGCTGTCCTATGCGACTATCAGATAGCTGTCGCCACCTCGAACCAGGAGATTTCTCTAGCGTCCCGTTCTCGTCGGGACTCGGGCGCAGGCTAGCGTGCCATAGACCCTAAGGCCTTTAACGAACATAACCCTCCGTGCCAGCAACCTCGCCGCCATAAGAACCTCAAGCGGCTCGGGGTGCGGCTATCGGGTGATCCGCCCGCTATAGATTATTAAGATTGCAGAGTAGCCACCACTTTATAGTTTTTCTCTACTTACTCGAGTTTTGTTAATTAATTTTACTTAATTTATTCCTTTTTATATGATCAATAAACTACCTAAAAACTGGATCGTAATATGCTGTTCTTTGTGAGATCCGTATAAGTGAAGTTATTAGGCTTTTTGTTATTAGGGGCTTATGGCATCTGATCTTCTTCTCCCCGCCCTACGTAAACGCGACCCAAGCAGCTGCTAAACCAGCCCACGGCAAGGTCGCAAATAAGCCGGTTGCTCTCTGCTCTTAGTAGTTCATTTATTAACATAATCTCTACTAGGGGAGCCTATTTCCTCTCCTAGGCTTTTAGGGTTGAAGGTGTTAGCGCTATCGTCATCGTTCTGCTACCACGTAGACTAGCAACAAAGGCTTATTTAACTATTAAGACGAATACAAAGCCTCCTGTTCCTCAAGGTCCCTCTCTGCAGCTCTCTAGATTTCTCCTATACCTCTTCTATTTGAGAATAGATTACCATCAATCTCTACCGCTATCTAGGCCTCAATCCGGTCATTTTCCGACTTATCCCAGTCTAGATAGGCCATCATCTCTTCTTTAGTCCAGTCCCGAAAGCCTGTATGTGTTCTGCATTGCTTGTTCATCTGCTTCTAGTCAAGGCACCACTAGTAGCTTGTTCTACTATACCGGAGAGGTAGACCTATTGCCTTCCGATATTGCTGGTTAGTCTTGATGCTGCCGCGAGGCTATGCCTTATACCAAGCTTCTCTTGCAGCAACATATCTCTGATAGATAGACTGCGGGTCGTCGTATCTTGATACCCCTTCTAGTGCCTCCGCCGCTGGTGCCGGTGCCTCCGCTGGTGCCGGTGCCTCCGCTGGTGCCGGTGCCTCCGCTAGTGCCGGTGCCTCCGCTGGTGCCGGTGCCTCCGCCGCTGGTGCCGGTGCCTCCGCTGGTGCCGGTGCCTCCGCCGCTAGTGCCGGTTCCGGCGACAGTTCCGCTAGCGCTACCGCTGAGCGCGCTATTTCTACCGATTACGAGTGCCCCTCGTGCCGCAGAGGGCACGCCTTCGAGGTCATTATATGACCTAGGATGTGGCACCTGCTGCATCTAGGCTATGACCTTGGCCGTGTCGCTGCCTCAACTGCCTCGAATGCACTTGGCTCTCTCCGAGTGCTTGATTGCAGTCTAGTTGAGCTAGCAGTTATCCGATCAGATCGATAGCGAGGCTCTAGTAGCAACTGATGAGTGCTACTACGGTTAAGGTGCCATTGTATATGGAAATTCTCTAGCCGGAGGGCTTGACCTTGTTCTTGTAGAGCTTTGAGTACATGGGCGTAAGGGAGGCCTTGAGATCGAGTAAAGGCGCTGGTGCAGTTAGGTAGGTCTCCTAGAAGCCGCTTCTGCTGTTCCTCCACCTTCCGTAGAGCCTCGTGAGATATCCAGCCACGTATAGCACTATACAGCGATCCAGAGAGCTCGATTGGTATCCGAGTCTGCTGCTTCGCCTGGTTATACCGCAGCTTAGCTAGTTGATTAAGTAGTGCGTGCTTCATAGCCCTCCAAGCCTCGAAGAGATCTAGCGTCGATGTCTTTAGATAGCTCTTTAGCAGCGCGTGGATACCCTTGACCCGTGAGGTAACCACATTGCCAAAATGAGGATGCTGATCAACCCAAGCCTTGACGAGCTTTTCCTTGTATGGATCAAGCCACGTGGTCTTGATATATCTAACCTCATCAAGGTATTGCGGTAGGTAGCGCCTTTTAATCTCCTGTACGCGTTGGTCGAAGGTCTCTTCATCTGATGACTTGATAATTGAATGCCAGTGACTGAAGAACTCATTCCAATCGCTAAGATCCCGTTGATAGGCCTCTGATCCGTGTTTGTGCTATACGAAGCTTGGCTGGCAGTAGCGGAGGACTGCCTTGTTGGCATGCCAGAGGCATAGGAGCGAGATTACAGTCGGAAAGCTATAAGACACAGCATTCATACAAGCTATGCAGCAATCTGTTAGAACAATAGATAGAAGCCTTGTACCACAGAGCTTATATATAGACCTAAGCTGGTCTAAGGCCTAGATATAGTCCTCCTCAGTCTTGCCACTCAGGAACGCAAAGGCGATATAGAAGGATTGCTAATAGGCGTCGATACCGATTATGTCGAGAAGTGGCATCCCGTACTTATTCGTCTTATACGTGCAATCTAGGAAGAGCAGATCCGGGTAAGCCTAGAGGTATGCCAAGGACTCTGGGTGGGCGAATAAGATAGCTATCACCTGGCTATTAGGATCAAGTTATATCCGATTCCAGAACCCTTCTTCATCTAGCTAGTTGATAAGGGCGTAGATAGTGCTCTAGCCTTCGCAGAGCTCTCGTCGACTATCCGCAATCCGGTTATAGATATCTTGCTGAGTAGGTACTATGTCCAAGTTCTGGCGGAGAAAGGTCCTGATGTCCTTAGGGGCTATTCCAGCACTTGTAAGGCTAGTAAGCGTAGATCTATCCTCGCTAGATAGTTTTCGATATGCTGGATGAGCTAAAGGATGCTAGCTTGGCTTATGGTTGTGTATGGTATATTCCTGGCCAGCTCGATGGCTTAGGACCCATGATGTTCTATCTAAGGATTCTTTAGCCAGAACTGAGAACTTGCAAGCAGTTCCTCTGGTGCATGTGCGGCGCTTTCGTTCAGTAGATGGGTTTGGTGGTTTCTTGTTGCGATCACAAGCAAATACAACTCTGACTCGACCATTTGGAGTCTTCGTAGACTTCCCTGTCGCGAATGCATAGCCTCTAGGCTTAGCCTAAGAATTGATAGCCATAAGAAGAGACTCCCGTGAGTCGTATGTGCCCTCTGGCGGGAGTACATCGTCAGGAAATGCCGCTTGAGCCATGGCAGTAGAGTGCGTTGGGGGTAGCTACAGCCCCCGAATCTTGATATGTTGTTAGCGCCTAATAGCTATGTCAGACATAGCGTATATGCACCTAACGACTTAATAGACTAACAGTATTACTGTTGATTAATGAACCACCCGAAGATAGGGATCATAGGGGTTAAATTGATGTGTGTGTTGGGTCTGGTCTGGTCTGTTGTATGGATCAAATAGGGGTAGTCGTAGCCCCTGAATCGTGTGGTGCTGAGGCGTTTTAGCGCCTAATAAGTATGTTAGACATAGCGTGTATCCAAATAACAGTTAGACAATCCAACAACGTCACTATTGATCAACGAACCACCTGAAGATGAGGGTCATGACGGTTGAATTGATATGTGTGGCCCGGTATCTGACAAGATGCTCGCTCGGGCGGGCTGAGGTGCTGAGTGAGGCTTACATAATTGGGCGCGCCCGGGCGCGCATCTATTGGGCGCCTATAGCAAAAGGGCACGAGATACTAACAGACGCCTTGTACCACTAAGGGAGGGGAGGATAAGGGAGGGGGATCCCCTCCCGGATCCGAGTATAAAGAGTATCGATTAGTAAAATAAACCGGTAATACCTAACATCGGGGCTACCATTAGCGCCATTCGATGTGAGACCTCTATACTTCCGCGCTGCTCATACTATACCCATTCACTCGATTGTAGTGGTTCCTCCTCTGTCTTTCCGGCCTTAAGGGGGCGCTAGCGGCTAATATACATAGATAAAGTCCTCATTCTTCAAGTCCGTCATATCCCGCAGCCCATTGTCTTCCTCGAGTGACCGACCTTCAGTCTGCTGCTGTTCCTCTTCTGCCTCCACCGCCTTCGAGGCTTCCGCCTCCTTGCTTCTCATCATAGACTCGTCCACAATCGAAGTATTCTTGCCCAACTCTTCTCTGCGTTTGGCATGGCGTCTGTTCAGATACATCAAGTACAGCGGAATGAGCAGGCCTAGAACGCCGACGAGTACGAACATGATCAAGTTCGAAATGAGACCTGGTCGGTACAACGGTGCGTCGTTTGGAGAGTACAGTAGCGGACCAATGATGTTTCCCGTGCACATCCCGATGAAGACCATCGCCGAGGTTGTCTTTTTCTTCGTGTCGCCGGCTGTGTTCTGGGCTTGCCATGTGTATACGAGAGGTGTAACTGCCGCAAGGCAGGAAACGAGGTAATAACCGAACAGGAGGACACCCTTTTGGTGACGGGGGACAGTGAGCATAAGTATGGCGCCCACGGCTGGAAGGACGCTGACGCAGGCGATGGTGAGGCCCTTGCGCTGGAACTTAGTGGCGAGCCAGCCGGTAGATAGGATGGCGACGACTTGAATGACGCCGAAGGGGATGTTGAACAAAATGGTTTGGAACCTGTCGTACCCGAAGTCCTTTACAATGAGGTTGCCGAAAGTACCGATGCCTCCACTCGCGATTCTATTGTTGTTAGCTTCGCGATAGTTCCTGGACCGGGAGATGGGAAATTCAGGGAAAAGTAGGATCGTACGGGCGGTAGGACTAGTCAAGCTTCGCAAGAGGTGGGAGAACTTACGAAATTGCAATGATCAGAACAAACCAGAGCCAAGTTTTAAGGTCAAGCAGTGTTTCCCACAAATGATCCCATCTCCACTTCCTGGACGCAACACCTGTTTGGTTGGCACGAAGTCGCTCAACCGCGATCAGCTTCTCCCGCTCACTCATAAACTTGGTCTCCATCGGACTATCCGGCATCAGGAACAGTACGATAAAGGACCAGAGGACGGTACATAGGCCGCAAAACATGAAAATGATCTGATACTTGTACAAGCGATCCGTGGGGATGTGCCCGAGGCCGTAGGTGATGAGACTGCCAAGGATAAACGTCACACCATTCATGGCGTTCCACGCGCTGGTGACCATTGTTTGCTCACTGCGGCGCCACCACATAGTAGTGACCGCCACACAAGACGGGGCAATCATGGCCTCGAACGTCCCGAGGCAAAATCGTAAGCCCAGGAGTGAAGGGAAATCGGTACACGCCGTCATTATGGCCTGGGATGCGCCCCAGAGGAAAACGGCGCCGGCGATGACCTTCCCGTAGGGGAGTTTGACGAGGACGTACGCGGCGAGGGGCTGAAAGACGAGCTGGGCGAAGTAGAGAATGGAGCCGAGCCAGGAATACTGGAGGTCTTCGAGTTTGGCATCTTCGATTATGCCAAATATGGAGACGTAGCTGCGGAAATCACAGATTAGCGCACCGTCCGGATCTTGAGGGAAGGTCTCTAGGCAGGTTACAAGACTCACCTAAGAGAACTCTTATCAAGCTGCTGGAAGAAGTAAGATCCTAGAAGGATTGGCAGAACACGCCAGTTGATCTGCTTCAGGACACCCTTTTCCTCCTCGTACGTGTAGGTAACATGTCCATGGGCAGCAAGAAACTCGGCAGCCTTCTCACTGAGGACGTTCTGGCGCTCGGCCTGCTCGGTTACCGGGGGCGCCGTAGCAATTTTGTCACCGGCCTCAGCCGTCGGGGAGGACATGACTGGGGAGGGTTTGCAGTTGCACCGCAAGACGATTATCGAGTGCGCTGAGGCCGATTTAGAGTGGGAAGTTTCGTCGTACTACAAGGTAAAGGGATCGCATATAAGCCGCAGTACGCAAGTTAAAGGAAGAGCGTTGACTATAGCGGTTTGTATTGTGGGTATCAGCTTGTTAAAGCTGGAAGACTTTGGTCTTTCCATGTTTGCCCATGTAAGGATCACGGCTCGGTCATATCTTCGCCGAGATGAGGAGGGAGGTCAATACCGCAGCGAATCGAGACACTGGTCTCTCGTCACTTGGTGGCGGGTGATGCTCCTTTACATGCACCTAGCATGTAACCCCTAGGCTAAATGCCGGCTTCAATGGGTAGCAAGCGGGGAAATTACCAAGGAAGCGCGGGAGAGGAGGACTTATCTCGATGCCATTGGTGGATAAACCTGACCTAAAATACGGCACCGGGTTATGCTCAAAGCTACAAATGGTCAGGATCGTCACTTGAGGGATTGTTTGCTCTGCACATGGACCACCGGGTAAAGAACATACCCGGAGTCAGAAGCGGAGGTAGTCCCCAACTGCCGCACAACAATTGGCCGGGTACAGTCGTTGTCTGGATAGATTCCCGCACCCCCCCTCATAACACCATAACTACCGAGTAGCTTCGGGGCCCGGGAGAGTGAAACGCGAGCTCGCTTCATCCAGACGTCAATCTATGCCGCTTGATAACTAGCGGAAGGGATTCGAAGAGCCTCACCGACTTAAGTTGTTTTTTTAAATCCCGCTAAATCTCAACTGCTCCTGCAAGGCGCTCTTCGTCTATCTACTATAGAAGTCTCGCAAGCTGAACTGTACGATACGTTCCAACCGTTACCACTCACACACGAAAGGCACTCCGGGCAACGCCGACTAGAACAACACAATGGCAGCGGCAGGCACCGCACGGAAGAGATACGCCATCGTCGGGACAGGCGGGCGCTCTGGCTTCTTCTACACGGCTATCGCCCAAGACTACAATGCGACTTCTTGTATCGTGGCTCTCTGCGATACAAACCAAACACGCATGAATGTCGCGAACACGAAACTGGCATCACTCGGTCATGGGGAGGTACCGACATACAAAGCTGCGGATTTCGACTCAATGATTCGAGAGACCATCCCAGACGAGGTTATCGTGACGACCATTGACCGCACCCACAACATTTACATTGTCCGCGCGATGGAGCTGGGCTGCAATGTTATTACTGAAAAGCCTATGACAATCGATCCGCCGAGGTGCAAGGAGATTTTTTCAGCGGTGGAGCGCACGGGGCAAAAGGTGCGAGTCACCTTCAACTACCGCTACGCGCCGCACAACACCAAGGTGTTTGAGATCATCCGGTCTGGTGCCATTGGCAAGGTGACGAGTGTTCATTTTGAGTGGATGCTTAACACAAGCCACGGCGCGGATTACTTCCGTCGGTGGCATCGCGACAAGCGGAATAGCGGCGGGCTGCTGGTCCACAAGTCAACTCATCATTTTGATCTTGTCAACTTTTGGCTTCAGTCTAGACCGCAGACTGTCTATGCCACGGGGGACTTGAAGTTTTACGGACGGGAGAATGCCGAGACGCGCGGCCACACGCAGTTCTACACTCGCGCACATGGAAGCGATGTGGCGAAATCGGATCCCTTTGCGCTTCATCTTGCCGACAACCCGAACCTCAAGACCATGTACCTTGATGCGGAGCATGAGGATGCGTACTACCGAGACCAGAGCGTTTTCGGCGACGGCATTAGCATCGAAGATACCATGAATGTCTTGGTCAAGTATCGCAGCGGAGCGAGCATGACGTACAGCCTTACATCATATGCGCCGTGGGAAGGGTTCCGGGTGAGCATCAACGGGACAGGGGGCCGGCTGGAGGTCGAAGTGGTAGAGAACAGCTACGTGAACTCCGGAGGGGACCAGGCCTCGGAAGGTTCGTTGGAGAGTAGAAGTATTATATTGAGGCGGCTGTTCGAGAAGCCTGTCGAGGTCGAGCTTGTGGAGAGCGTCGGAGCTCATGGCGGGGGTGATACCGTGCTGCTGAATGATTTGTTTGGAGAACCTGTGACGGACGAGTTTTTGCGAGCTGCGAGCCATGTTGATGGTGCCGCATCTATATTGACTGGAATTGCGGCTAATAAGTCGATTGTTACGGGGCAAGTTGTCAACGTCGACGATATTTTGGTTGTTCCCGAGGATTAGATCATGGTAATCGCATTCAGGGCTATAGAACTAGGATATTCTTAGATCCATTAAAGCAAGTTAGACAAATTTCTTCTAAACGGTGTCATCCAAGGCACGAACCCTAGAACATTGAGAAGGGTAGAAGGTTCATTCCTTGAAACGTTCGCTATGTATCGATGGGCCAAAGTCTTCCCTTAGTCTACAGCAGGGACTCGAATAGCTTGATGGAAGGGGTCTTCCAGGGATAAGACCTATGCCGCAGATCCGTTTCACGCAGGGATAATCACCAAATCCTGAAATTGGGAATCATGCTAAGGTAGTAATGGTAATAGGATATACGTGGCCCAAGTACAGACATACCTTTTAAGACGAAGTGGTGCCCCAGTTCAAGCCAAGAAGGGCGTGGATCGAACTAACTGATCAGGAAGAATAACCTTAACCAAGCTCAAGGGAGACTATCCTTGCAATCATATCTTCCTATGCTTCTGTAAGCTGCTTTTCTATTTCCCACAAACAACTGGGTGGAAACCCAGCACCCAATTTCAGTGAGTGACCTCCTCTTCGCAACCACGTCCAGGGACCTCATAGGTTCAATAGCAACTCGTGACGTTGAACGATTAAACCTTTTCAGGCTTGAACTGGACAGGGATCCCCCTGGGGACACCGGTGTAAGAATACATGAGGGGCTCCTCGTCCTCCTCAAAGTACATGTGGCCCTGGTCATCGAACCCAATGCTAGCCGCCGTGGGGTTATCTTTAAGGGGCACGTCGGAGGTGGTCCGGTTATTGCACCAGGAAAGCGGGTGGCCCGTGTCATGGCTCAGAAGCGTGAGTTTTCCGTCTTCGTTGTGGACCTGGAAGAGGGCGCGCGTCTCGTACTCATCCAGGCCGATGTAGTGGGCTCCGTCTTGCGCAGACATGTTGACATACGAGTGGATGTCGGCCGGATGTACCGAGTCGAGAGTCCCAAATGTCGGGTTAGCTTTTAAGACGATAATGTCGCCTTCGTTCATCTCAGCTCCGTTGGCGTAGTGCGGTCTGGCGTCCCAGCGAAACATCGGCCTCGTTTGTGTCACCATGACCGCATCACTCGCCATTTCCCAACCCGGATGTCGCCCTTTGCCCTCCGTGTACAACAACCTGACAGCCATGATGACAAAGAAAATTCCCTGAGGAAATATGGAATGTAAGAAACTCGTAAAGGTGGATTGGTATTAGGAATACTCGAGAAAGATAAGTTCCCAGTTACGTTGTGATAAGAGGATTTCGAAAGGATCTTTACTGGTCTTTATATTCACTGTAGCGTACTCCGTTATCAATTACCTACGCCCAAATAACTGGGTGTTATGAAGTCACAATGCGGTATATAGTCCGGGGAGGCGTAATGCCTGAAAGGCGTATGACAGTAGTTGTGTGTAAAAAAGATTAAAGTATGGCGCCCGATGATGGGTACCTCCGTCATATCATTATGAAGGCTACTGAACATAGGTCAGGTACTCCACAGGCGCGCGGTGCCATGGATGTATACAATCGATACTATGCAAGGGTCTAGACCACTTGTAGAACGGGGGAAATAATTCAACACAGGAGACGACGATCATCTGCATCTGAGCCAGCTTCATTTACGTGGTATAACAGCTACTAATTGTGACATGTCCCTAATAAAATCACTGCAACCTCTGCAATTGAGAACAATGATTTGTCTAGGTTGCAATGATGAAGGGCGAAACTTATATGCCTCGGTAATAGTCCGGTGCCTTTACCCCGCACTTCCCCACGGGGACAAGGGGGGGGGTCCCCGTTGCCAAGAGCTCCGGCACTATCCTTGATTATCCGGATCTCGCGAAAGCATCGCCCAAGGACATCTGCTCCATTTTCAATCCGGCTTCCCCACTTCCACTTACGCTGTATAGGCATGGACGCACAGTCCCCCGGAGAGCGCGCGAGGGGCACCCGGCGAGCAAAGGACTTCCAGCGAGTGTACAAGGCCTGCGACTCGTGCCGGAAAAAGAAGATTCGGTGTGTACTGGGTGACTCCAAAGGTCCACCCGGACCTCCCTGTGTCCGATGCCGGAGGGAGATGAGGGAATGCGTTATCAGCACCGAGAGGTCTACTCGCAAGCGGGACACGAGGGGGCGGCGGGCGTCATCCCAACAGGATGGTCAGTATAGCGCATGCGATGACCCCTTCTTCTAGTGTTTGTCTACTTACGACCAGAATAGAGACAATGGAGAATGATGGACCCACCATGGGCTCGGTAGCATACATGGGAGACGCGGGAGATACCCCCGCAGGATTGCCTGTCCCTGTCAATGGATCGGCTCCCGCACAGGTCTCACAAGGGGATGACGGTCTAGCCGATACCGTCATGAGGACGGTTGTCTCGAGTGGTAATGACGCATTGAACCTCCTTTTTCGTGCAGCGGAGCAGCGAGATGCGCAAAGCCCGCAATACCAGACACCAGGTTCCCACAGATCCAGAGTCGGTGGAGACTTTGCCACCCCCGGACGAGCCTCCACGGTACCGACGGAGACGGTCCAGCTATCACACGCGCAACCATCGGTTCTGGAGGTGTGGAGTGCTCTACGGTTCACCAGAATGGGATGGTTTACTGCAGAGGAGGCCGTCACGTACATGGACCTGTGTGTTCTATCCCCACCCCTAGTGTCTGCTGGAGTCACACTCATCAGTCTAGATTTTTCAAGAACCTCGCCCCGCTCTCGCCTGTATGCCAGGACTTGGACTCTAGCCACGATAATCACTTCTGGCTAGTAACGCAGGAGCCGATCCTCTGCTGCACCATCCTGATGATCTCGTCGCGATACCATATCCTTCCTGGGGCCGGTGGGTCTTCGCGCGGCATGCTGATTCACCAGCGATTGTGGGAGCATTGTCAGTATCTGGTTATGAGAGTCGTGTTCGGGCAGGAGAAGCGCTCCAAGGCAAAGACGCGCACGATGGGAGCCATTGAGGCGCTCCTGATGATCATTGAGTGGCATCCTAAGGCTATCCACTTTCCGCCCCCCTCCGACGGCTGGGATGCCGATATCCTGCTAAGTGCAGGCGACCGCCGTGATAACCCGCTGGGTAATCGCGCCGATACAGATGATCCTGGGGAACGATGGCTTCGCGTCGTAGTCACGCCAACGAAGATGTCGGACCGCATGTCGTGGATGTTACTAGGATGCGCGCAATCTTTGGCCACCGAGCTGGGACTATGCGACGCGAATGGCATAGAGAACAGCCCAGGTACCAGTGCCACGCCTGATACTCAGATGGCGCGCAGGTCGCAGATTTGCAAGCTGCTCCTCATTTTCGGGGAACAGCTTTCGGCCCGGCTGGGGTGCGTCTCCATGGCGTCGTCGAGCCTGAGTCGGATCCCGAGCGTCCGGTCTGATAAGGGGCAACACTCGGTTTTCATGACCGCCTGGGTCGAAATAACGCATCTTTTCCGCACCATATCAGATGCTCTCTTTCCTTCTACAGTAGGAACCCGGCAGATGCTGAGCAGCTACAAGTATGTGAACGTTATTACACACTTCCAACATCAGCTTCTCAGCTGGAAGGCGGCGCATTTACATGAGTCGAGTATGTTGTATCCTTCCCTGATCTAATCCCATTCCCAAGAAATGGCGATACCATACGTCAGGGTCAAATCCACCTTATCAGTGTGACACTTTGCTCCCAGCAGGAGGAAGTAGTTCTGACCATTGTTTTGCATTCACAGGGTTTAAGCCAATTTCGTACCAGGAGATCTCCATCGAATACAACTACGTTCGCATACTAATGAACAGCCTGGGAATGCAAGCGGTGGTGGACCGAGTACTCGGCGAAAAAGACGGCAAATGCAGCATTGGTCAACCTGGCAGCGGGATACAGGCATCTTTGACGACAACGGACTACCAGTTCATCCAGGAGGTAATTGATGGAAGCTGCCAGATATTACAGAGCGCGATTACGCTTGCCGGGAGCGGCAGCCTGCGCTTCTGCCCCGTGCGGGTATTTGTTCGGATCATCGGGGCATCCATCTTCCTTCTCAAAGCCCTTGGGCTTGGCGCCCATACCGCCAACCTCCAAGCGTCGCTAGCCGTCCTGGACCAGAGTATACTGGCACTGCACCAGAGTAGCCCGGATGATATGCATCTCGCCTCCCAGTTTGCAAGCCTCCTGGAGCTGCATATTGCTCGCTTCCGTCAGCTTTTGATACCGTCGTCTGTGCCACCGGGAATCTCGACGCTGGATTTTAGCTTCGAGTGGGAGGGTGGCGGTGGGCTGGCTGAGGGGGGAAACAGCAACACGAATCTCTCTTCGGATTTGCAGACGTCGGCTGACGATTGGCTGTCGCTGCCATTCGATCCGTCGATGGCGCCATTTGGAGCGGGTGAATCCTACGAAATGCCAGAGATTGAGGACGGTACATGGGATTTTCTTTGGAATCTTCCGGGCTAGTAGTATTGCAGACAGATACTTATTCAACTTCATGATGTAACACATGGCTTAGAAATCCGTCCATTTTGCCTCGCACAAGTTGAAAATGTAGTAGTATTCACGCTGCTTAATACCTACGAGACAAAATACATGACCCCCCGTAGCATCATGACGACAAACTACTTCCCTTACTAGCAGGTGATTAGCGATATAGATAGAAACGGCTTAATCCGAAAATGAACTGTGAGCCAGAAGAAGATAGCCATGTGAGAATAAGTGGCTGTCAGCCGGATTGTGTATTCTTGATTCTAATTATATACGGTAAACCGTCTATCATAAGTGTACTCGCGAAAGATTCTGCTACCAAACGACCCTACGGAACCCCCCCCTCTACTATGATCACTACCTCGTCACAATGTGACTGAGGAAGTATAGAAACTAAGTAGACTTTCCATTGGCCAGGCCATTCTCGCCAAACTTGTACCTATCCTCGAGGTCCTGTATCACATTTGTTAACACTACCCGTGAAGCGTCTCGTGGTTCTCAGTCTTCGACTTACCCAGTACTTGTTGAACCCAACTCCTTCGCAAACCTCGCTGTACGACAGAATCATCGGCGGGGCTCCAACAGTCATACTCTTCTTGAGGTCCTCCAACGTTTCCCGGATACTCTTCAGCTTCGCGGCTACGAGCGTCCACGGGTACGCGACGGCGCAGAAGCCGAGCTCGGCGAGGTCCTTGGCTGACAGGTTCTCGGTCTGGCCGCCCTCGATAACTACGGCAAATGAAGTTAGAAATGTCAAACAACACCAAAAAACTGGCTGTGATGGAAGGGGGGAGGATATGACCGAATACGTACTATTAGCAAAAGTGGGAATGCCGATCTCCTCGACACAGCGACGCATAGCATCCTTATCAGGTAGCGCCTCGACAAAGACGGCATCGACACCGATCCTCTTGAACTCCTTGGCGCGATCAAGGGCCTCGTCCCAGCCATGAATTAGCGCGTCCGTCCTCGCGAGGACGAAGATATCTGTCCCGTTGTCTCTGGCGTCGCATGCGGCCTGGATTCTAGCGTAAGCCTCGCCCTTTGAGACGACGGACTTGCCCTTCGTATGTCCACACCCTGCCCGCCTTTGTCAGCCCGACCACAACATGTATAATCAAGTTCGACACTCACGTTTAGGCCACGTCTGATCCTCAATCATGATGCCGGCCGCACCAGCATGGGCATAGCTCTCGACCGTCCTGCGTACATTCAAAGGACTGCCATATCCAGTATCGCCATCGGCCATGACAGGAACGGACACTTGGCGGACGGCTTCTTGAATCTTGTCGCACATTTCCGCCATGGCGATATAGCCCGTGTCAGGGAGACCATATGCGCTAGAGACAGGATAGCCCGCGAGGAAGACCATAGGGAAGCCAGCTTCCTCAACGAGGCGCGAGGATAGACCGTCATAGGAACAGCAATGGGCGAGAATCTTGGTCGGATCGGCGTGTGCCTCGAGCATCATTGTGCGTAGGCGGCTGGCTTGCACGGAGGGGATCTTGCCCCGGACGTTCTTGAGGGTGGTGGTGACATCTTCGGTCACGCCGGGTTTTCCGGGCTTCTGGACATCGGGAGGCGTGAATTGGAAAGGGTAAGCAACGGAATTGACAATTGACTTGGACATTATGACGGTGTTGCGTGTGGTAACAAAATGGTGTGTATGGGATTGTGATTTGTAGGGAGTCGAGGGTGTGCTTGTAGATGCAATGACGACGGATTACTGAAGTTGTGGACGCAGCCAGAAGAAGGTCAGTACTCTATTATAGGAAAAGGATGTCGTCTGTCTATGCCACCGACCCGGTGACTGACCGGGTCGAGGGCCTAATAGCACCGGATAGGCCCGGATGGTGCCGGATAATCCCGGATAGTTACGGATTATTTTAGGGACCGTATTTTAAGGCTATAACTGTGACTGAAGCGCTCCGGCGCCGTTGCGGGGGCCGGGGGCCGGATATTCCAGGCTAGTCCAGGACATTACACCCCGCAACATACGGTCTGCCCCCTGCAAACATCTTGACTTCATCCCGGCCCGCCAATGGATGGACCAAGTCCCTCACCGTAGCGAGGGATCTAATGCATCAGGTTTGCGGGGTACCCCGGATGTGGAGTGTAGGGCACTGCCACACCAAACACTAGAGTTCGAGCTTTTCTGGGGAAGCTGGGGAGCTCTTCATTCTGATCGGCACTCGGATGGATACTTACGGACATTCTGTCTCGCGACAAAGAAATTCTGCCAAGGGTGACAAGTTTGGGTATAAAGGTAACGTGTCCGTCTGGTTTGTTCATCCTCAGAATGTGTACGGATTTGTCGCCCCTCGAGCTTGGGATCCATTCCGTTTGCTCATAGCGTCGACACCAATCAGCACCTATACCACAAGATCCTGGAAGACGATACGATGTCCATGATGGATAGGAAAACGAGCACCTCTACAGCAGAGGAACTCGAAGAGCAGCCTGTCATCGACAATGTGCTAGGCACTCCGGAGCAGCAAAGACTTAGCGTCAGAGTTCGCACTGCTGTGAGTTCCCTCCATTTGTCTTTCTAGTTCGTTCGACTTGGTCGAGTGTCCGACCTAACATTCAAGTTAGTTTGACAAGCGTCTCATGCCAGTCATCTGCGGCCTCTACGTGCTCTCATATCTCGATCGTGGTAATATTGGCAACGCCAAGGCGGCCGGGGCTCAGGCGGACCTAGGCCTCAGTGATTCACAATGGGCCTGGGTATTGAACGCCTTTTACATCTGCTACGTGTGCTTCGAATGGACCACAATCATGTGGAAAATCCTACCTGCGCACATATACATTAGCTCGCTTTGCGTCCTGTAAGTTTCGATGATGGCGCCTTTAACCTCTTATTACTAACAGATGTATCTAGTTGGGGAACTGCTGCCATGTGCTGTGGCTTTGTGCAGAAGATGGCCGACTTGGTTGCCTGCCGTGCGCTTCTTGGCATCTTTGAAGCAGCCTTCGGGGCCGGGGCTCCTTATTTTCTTTCGATGTTTTATCGGAGACGAGAACTGGGACTTCGCGTTTCCCTCTTACTTGGCATGGCGCCCCTGGCCAACTGTTTTGCCTCTGCCCTGGCGTACGGTATTACGCAAATACGCGGGAGCTTAGAGCCATGGAGATACCTATTGATCATCGGTACGACATGACCCCAAGACATATGTACCAAGAGTCTGTCTAACGCATTACCGAAGAGGGTGTACCGACTATCTTATTCGCTATCGTTGTCTGGTTCTTTCTACCAGACTCTCCTGGGACGGCTAAATACCTGACAGAGGAGGAGAAAACCCACGCCGTTGAGCGTCTTCAGGTTCGAGACCGCACAGAGAAGAGCAAGGTCAAATGGTCCCAAATACTAGCCGGCATGTCCGACTACCAGAACTACGTCCACACTGCGATCCACTTCAGCTGTAACTATTCCTTCGCTGGTCTCTCAAACTTCCTTCCGACAATCGTTAGGGAGATGGGCTACTCCTCCGTGGACGCTCAGGGTTTAACGGCACCAGTCTACTTTGTGGCCTTCCTCTGCTGCATTGCAGCGGCGTACGTGTCTGATAGGTATGGCAAACGTGGCTACGTCGTTAGCGGATTTGCCACCATGGGGATGATAGGATATCTACTACTGACTGTTATACGAGACGAGCATAAGACGGGGCCGCGGTATGCTGGTGTCTGGCTGGCGGCCTGCGGTGTGTTTCCGGCACTTTGCATCAATATGACCTGGCTACTCAACAATCAAGGAGGGGACTCCAAGAAGGGTGCCGGCCTGGCCCTACTAGCGACATTTGGACAGTGTTCGTCCTTTGTGAGTAGTTCAGTGTTTCCAGATTCGGATGCGTAAGTCGAGAAACCCCTTTTACTACTCGCACCGCCTAACTGAGATTGTATCAGACCCCATTACACCAAGGGCTGCGCCATTGGATGCGCTTTTACGGGTGCTATTATTTTGATGGCCCTGGGTCTACACTTTGCGCTCGTGAAGGAGAATAATAGGAGAGATCGGGAGTATGGCCCGGCAGACCAACATGAGGCGGTTGATGTCACAGAGCTAGGCGACAAGCACAACAGCTTCCGCTATATGACTTGAACGCAGATTTTCACCTTCCCATAGGGTGGTCACCGTCAGAATAAAGATAGGGATTGGATTTTAATATTCGGCCGATGGGGTTAGGACGCGAATTGAATACTCAAGAACCTGAGCATCAAAGAAACACGCAGGTTACCCTCGACGTACAATTTGAGAAGGTGCGAGAGGGTGGAGGCCGCATAAACAAGTGCTTTTGGCACCTCGGAAGGATAATTCTAGGTTAACTAGGGCGACTTATTGTTTTTGGTGGTTTGAGTCAATGGCAATGCCTTTCAATCCTCGTTCGCGTTACTTTGCACAGGAAGTGGACCTGCTTGACCATCCAGTAGTTTTCGTGCCACTCTCTCCTAGTGTCGACAATAGCAAAATCAAAATTCATCTCGAGAACCGGTACTAGTTTGTTAATCTTCAACAGGCTGATGTTCTTCCCGATCCATGTCCGGAAACCAGCGCCACGCTATTTTAGGTGCGAGGTTAGCATGGCAGACGTACAGACAGGAGCTCTTCAACATAAGCTGAGATAGGGGCTATTACGGGTATCCAGTTGTCTTACATTCTAGGTAGAGTTTTCGTTTGGTAAAGCCAACTCTCTGTGTTGGACTCATCCGCGTCATCGCCAAAGACGTCCCGGTTTCTCTTGACAACTTAACTGTTTGCTCCGACGATACTCTAGACATGACGGATTAGCCCCATATCCTTGGGGCTTTCCAAGCGCCCTAGGATTGGGCTTGGGCCGTTTGGTTGGAAAACTTACCTCCGCGGGAAAATATGTTTCGCTGAGCGTTGTGCCGCCCTCGGGAACAACGCGTGCTAGGGGCAAGCCTATCGCGGAGTGCAGCCTCAGGGCGTCCTTGACACACGCCTGGAGTACTCCACAGATTGGATTTGCGGGAAGGCAGTAAATTCGGCGTCCTCCATATCATTATACTTTACATCAACCGCATTCCTTGACTATCGGAGGACGGAGATCGATAAATGTGGCTCACGCACAGTGGAAGGAGCTGTAGGATGTGTCCTTAGGTTGTGAATAATGGAGCAAGCGAGATCGAAGTTGTGTTTAGTGTTGAGCGGTTACTAACCACGCCCTTTATATCTATTTTACTGATTTCTAATACCAAATACCACTACAGGCTAATTATGTTACCCTAGCCCGGGTGATAATGTGGAGTCTTGGGAAAGTGCCGTTGCTCAGGACCTACCCCGCGCACTCAACCCCGCCTTAGGTATCAGGGAAGCGCGAGTGGAGAAACCACTTAAAAGACATGACCTGCCTGCGCCCCACCGCATCAAATGACCAACGCCACTACGACTCTGCCTAAGACGCGCACACCAGCTAAGAACTGTGATCTTTGTCAGATTATGTCTAACTACACGATACTTGAGAAGGAGTTGGAGAGACTCGGGGGCAAAGTCATCTTAATCACTGGCGGCGCCACGGGAATTGGTCGTTCTATTGTGAAGCTTGCTCACAGTACTATCCCGCCTGCCCTTGCCAACAAATGGAAGGATTCTAACCATTATCGATAGGTAACGGAGCGAAGGTGGCGTTTTGCGATGTGGATGAGGAGGTAGGAAAAGCAATAGAGCTAGAGCTTAAGAGGTAATCACCCCAGCGTTCCTCCGTGCATACGCAAAATTGTCGTTAAGCTCAATAAATCTAGCTAACACCTCACAATAGTGACATTCTGTTCGAGAAATGCGATGTCTCAAACTGGGCAGAGGTCGTCAGCTTTTTTCAGAGCACATACGACAAGTTCGGCCTAATTGACGCCGTCATATCTAATGCTGGCATAAATAAGGTCGAACCATTCGACGATCTGTCAGCCGGGACCACGACGATGACATCGGAGCTGGAGGCGCCGGATCTTTCGGTACTACAGGTTAATATAGTCGGGACGTGGTACGTGACGAAATGCGCCATCCATTTCTTCGACAAGCATCCGGAGACGAGCTCTCAGCTAGTCCTCTTCGGATCGGTGGCTAGCTTCTTTGATACACCTCCTATGTATACGTACTGCGCGAGTAAGGCTGCGGTTCTTGGCCTTATGCGCGCGCTCCGTACTCAGCTCCCCAAGCGGCATATTACGGTTAACATGATAGCGCCGTGGATGACCGGTGAGATAACCCCGTCCCCGCTCCTCCACCTCCCTATCATTCTACTATCTGTCGGGTCGTCATATTATTTTAATTGGGGCTAATTTGGGTTATTCCAGTTACGGCCATGGCGGTTGGGCATATACAGAATGTATGGAAAGACCTACCGGCGAACCAGCCTGTGGATGTTGCAAGGGCCAGCCTACTTCCTATAATACGACCCGAGGTCAACGGGAAAAGCTTTCTCATCAACGGAGGGAATATAACTGAGCTGGAAGAGAGGTTAGACGAGACGCAGCATGTCTGGCTGGGACCTGAGTTAGACAAGGACATGAGGGAAGGCCAACGCAGGCTCACATCGTAGTAGCGTGAACTGAGCTCCAGGGCCAGCTCGCGCCTTAACACCACTTGTCAATATTGTTATCATTTTTTCGGACTTGCTTGGATGGACTGGTAACGCTTCTTTCTGACCTTAGACGCGAGACAGGCTACAGCACCGATTAGTAGATGGCAGGAATCAACGTCTTGACCCAGGTCGGACGGGCCCCTTCCAACGACCAGGAGGAATCCAATCTGCCATCTGACGTCTCACAGCTTCTCTCCTCTCCAATTGTCTAAAACCGATAGGATCCACTTAAGTCAGAGTTTGGAATCCGTTCCATACCTATAGAACGCCTACGGCAAGATTTGGGACAGTATCTTACAGGTTCCGGATAGATAGCTATATCCGGCACTTTGCAGCGAGAGGGACTTGGGACTTAGCCGGGAACGCTGTCGCGGGTGTGAATGACGACATCTAGGAGACGGATGGAATGGGGATTCACGATTTACAAAAGGGTACGACAGCTGGTCAATTATCACGTGTCACAAGGACTGAAGCTACTGGTTCATGGCGAATGTACCAATTCCGTACGCCATCCCGTATGGCGGGCGAGGGGCAAGGCTAGTAAAGGTTCTAAATTAACACCCCTACAGGCCAAATCGCATGTATTCAATGTTTCAAGGCCCGATTAAAATAATTTGTTTACAAAAAATACTGATACAAATCGTAAGTCCCTGTACGTCACAACCTTACCATACGAAACTTCAGATGCAGTACTTGGTGACGACGATACACTTAGCATTGAGCTCAACATTATGGATAGGACACATGCAGGAACATCTAGTGCCAAGGAAAGATAAAAAGGTGGTGGGATATGACATTTTTTACTCTCCGCGTTGTCCCCGAATATCATACAAGACATTCAGCGGCCGCTCGACAAAGAGGCCTAAGTCAAGTAGTGAAAAGCTTAGTGCACTAAGTGAGTAGCGGAACTGCCAGTCAAACAGAATCTTATCCATGGAAGCAAGAGGACATGTGTTAACGCTAGTCGATCCATAACTTGGGCTAGGGAGCCAGCGCCGTCATCTCTGTGTACGGCACCCAGGATAGCTGCGATGGCTGTTGCAATCATTTTGGGGGAGGGAGTAAAAGTGCCACCATTAAGGACAATGAATGTATTCGCGGAGACCATGTTCGCTTCCAACTTGGGCCAACTTGTTATTGCTGGGGATTTATTGGAGAATCGTGGTCCAGTTCCCTTGCATAAACAGTTCAGTTCAAGTCACTACGCCCCGGGGCGAAGACTCATCACTCAACCTCAGTGAGGCCGCTTTCAAGCCACAAGCTGCACAGATGCGAAGAAGCTACTGCATCACCGTACAGAGCGAGGCGGTCATTCTTGGGGATCCGTCAGACCATCTCGTCCTGGGAATAAACGGACATACTATCGGTTGCAGCGTTTAATGCCTGCTTGACGTGGCCTCCACATACGTAGGTCCACCGGCGCTGGCGTTGTGGTGGCTGAGAGCCTGCTTTCAAATGGTAGCCTTCTGCGTACTGCAAGGCTTGGAGACTTCCGTCAATGTTACATTGGATTCCGAATACGAGGAGGGACTTTATCAAGAGGATAATATCCCACATCAATGAAGACCTAACTCTATCTTTACTACTTATAAGGCATGTAAGCATATACCATCGTATCTGATTTCCCAACGATTGTCTTGTTCTCTCAGACAGGTCAAGCTATGATTACCGAGGAGTTTAAATGGGACCAAGTCATGGCCGCCGATTGTATCTTGACGTTGTACATTTCCCGAACAGGGGTCTTCCATCTTGGCTGTCGAGGCAGGCCACCTTTAACCCGGGGCTGGGACCACCTACGTGCCCATTGTAGAAGACAGCGCCCTTTGCGTACCTATATGTCCTAGTCTTTTTTGTGAGGCAGTCCTAGTTATGAGATCCATGATCCGATTTGTGGATGTTGAGATACTCTATACCTCAGGGCGCATTTATGCACGCTACATATGATATCACCCCGTGAAGCGCTTTAGGCATCCTAGAATATTAATATTGCCTAGAATGCGCCGTCTTTTGTTATACGGCATAAGGACCATACGCAAATTGCCTGACATAATGCCCTACGTCATTAAAAATGGCGGTCCGCCGCTCAAGGATATTGTTAGCGGTACGTGAGGAGTTCAGGAGTATCCACGTAGTACTAAAGAACTTGCAAGTGAATCTATTTATCCCGCATTAACGTACTAGAAGTGAACACAGGACCGCACAAAACGAACATTTTGCCATGTTCTTCCGCTAATCCTTTCACCCAGGGACCTTGTCGTAAAGCGAAAATCCGTAGCGCGTTTCCGAAGGTCGGGTCACTTGGTACTCGTGGAGGAAGCTTGTGCTTCTTGCCCTTTCGAACCGTCTGCAACAGGTGATAACCAACGATGAATGCTAGACCCGCGGAAGACGCCACCAAGACCTGCCGCGAGACCATGTCGGCGACTAAATCGACTATACTATGGAGTTTTTGAGACCATCGTAATTGAATAATACCACGCTGGATGCGCTACGTATCGACGAAAGATTGATGCATAAAGACCATATAGAAAATAGAAATCATCTATAAAGAGAAGGTAGGTATTGCAGAGTCAGCTCAATGACCATTTCGTCAAGGCGTTAGACGCGGAGGGGCTATGTTTACTGCCGTTTTGTCTCCCACATAATCTCCCCACATACCCCATACGTACTAGAAGCTAAGCCGCATGAACACCGAACCGGTATTGGCAACGGCAGCAAGATATAATTACATGACCATGAACAAACCGCCTCAAGAATCTCCCAAATGAAAATACCCTCACCCTCCCCGCGGTCGTCTCCTAGCATTCGTGGCCAGGGAACGACTAAAAGTAGTGACAGGGTAGAGGATCCGAATATTCGTTCCTTATAATCGGAGTAGCGGGGTGGTCAGGAATCAAGCATTGGATTCTACTCTGACGTGAAGTGACTCGTTAGGAAGCTATATACATCGCTTGAGGACTCCGCACCGAATGCCTCGTATAGAAGCCTGTCATTCATAATCGTTGACCCATCACCGAAAAAGTCCTGGCCTTGCGTCTGAGGCGTGCAAGCATCCCAGCCTTGGGTGGGGAACGCGATCATCGGAGCCCCATATGCGACCTCTGGAGCTGGCGTGTAATCTGTCGCTCCTTGCAAGCCGGTGTGTTCATATTGAGAGGGATAAATTGCTCGGACTTGTTGCTCATTATCCGCTTCGGCCGTCATCTTTTCCAGCATTTTCTCTAGTCCAGCCGCGATGTGGTGCAGTACATGTCGACTAGAAGTCACTGAGCTTCTGAGCAGCTCAATCATCTTGTCCAGAAGATGCGCCACGTTCAGGTAACTGTGCTCAATGTTGAAACCCATGATCCGATTCCACTTGGTAGTAACCTTCATCAAGAATACGGAGGCGAAGGCAATCATGGTATGGACGTAGAGGGGCGTGCCAACCAGAGCGCGTCGCAGGTCTTCCTCTTCCAGCACAAATGTCAGGATGCTTGCAGCGGCGGAGATGGCCATGTTGGTGAACTCCTTTCTTTCCGTGGAAAGTTTCCCAGAGTTGAGGCTGACGCCCCTAACGGCGAGGATGTTGAGCTGAAGTTTAGCGAAGTAGCTATACAGGATAATCCCCTTGGGTGGAAACGTTGCAATGAAGTCGTTGCTCTGCTGCCGGGCATACCACCGCATGCGCCATTGCTCGATCTCCAGGTTGAAGTTGCGAAGATCAACAAAATCCTGCTCATCGAGTATGTCCGCCGAGGAATCATGTGAGACTCCACTCGTGCCGTAACGAATTTGATGAGGATCCGGGAGTCGACGATGCGCGAAGCGTTCGTATACTCGAGTAAGAATCTGCATCAGCGCAACTTGTGAAAGAATCCTGGCATCGAGTGGCCCAGCAAAGGGTGAGGCGAGGAACAACTCATGCTCTCTGATTTGAGTCGACTCGGCAATCATTGGAGGGCGCCCATAGGCAATGCTGAAATGATGGTCGCACACATAGAGCATGTACCATAGACGTGCTCTTAGGAAGTGCTCCTTATCCCCCTCCAGGGCCTTCGCGAAGGACTGATGAATATTTAGCTCCGTTGCGATGCGTATGGCGTGGCCGGATAACTTCCAGGACACATCTGAGAGCCAGAACGCGGCGATGCAGAGACCCCGAACGTCATCAATGTTATGGTATCGGGAAAACATTGACGAGGATATTAGAGAAAGGAATTCCCTGTAACACTTGTCGAATGTCTCGTCACTCGTAGGAATATGCAGCGCAGTCACGGCAAGAATTGTTGCCGTCAGAAGCTCAGACGACTTCCGAACCGAATTGAATGAAGAGTGTGTTTGCTCGAGGCCAACCCAGAGGTAGTGGTTGAGAGACATGTGGAACCTAAATATAATGAATTAGAGGTGATCATGGTATTATTTAGAGAAAAGCTCACGTTTGGTATAGCTCTTGCGCCTCATGCTCCGAAATGACGCCCCTTGATATAAAATCGTCTAGTTCTTCTTGGCTGCTCGGTCGGGCCCGAGCGGTGTTCGCCGGGTTACTTCTAATGTTTCGCAGTCTCGTTACTTCATATAGGCTACTCATAGGCTCCTCCACGGTTACTGCTGCATTCCCTTGGTCGACGTTAGTCGGTGGCTCAAGCGAGTTTTCGCGGGTCATTGCCATCTGTGTGTTGTCGTCGCGTGTGGACAACCCAGTCGGACTTGTACTCGCCGGAGTAACAGTGGGCGCAACTGGGACGGAAAGATTTTGGGCGCTTTGTCGAACTTGCGAAGGGCGTTTCTCAGCGGCAAATACCTCGAGACTTTGCCGCATTAGATTTATCTCGTGCCTCATGGAGTCGATCTTGTGTCTAGCAGTCCGTTAGTACTTTCGCTTGGCATTACCTTGAGAGGCTAACGTACTCGTATCTTTCCACCGAAGCAGCTGCTAGCTCATCTCCGATGCCTCGGATGGCCCCTGCGGGCCTGAAGGTGCATTCCACCTTTCGCCGTAGACAGTGACGACATTTGCGATCCCCGGGAAACACGTCGCATTTCATCTTAAGCTTCCTGCATTCATGGCCTGCGTTTCCAGTTAGAAGTTAGGACCTATCAAAGGCAGGGCCTCAGGCTTCATTGTTTAACTTACAGGCTCTGGACTTTCGTCCTGGTCCGCTTCCCTCGATAGCCTTCCCACGTCGGAATCCCTTACATTTCCCGTCATTCTCCTCATTAGGAGAAAATGTTGTCGACGAAGGTGATTTCACCTGTTTCTCATCGGCTTTGGCGTTGTCATCGGAGTTCGAATCCATTGTTCTTTTCGATTCTCTCCATGTGTCGGAGTTGCGGAGTCGAGCCGGTCGGATAATCGGGAAATGCCCTGCTTTTGTTTTTATGTCGGCTGATGGTAGATGTGGAGTATGACGCGGGGTAAGCGGGGAAGATCAACAACGCTATTACGGGACTAGACTGGATTTGGATCGAGAAGTCTTGATTGATCCTTCATCGCCGCATTGAGCCCAAGTCTCCATATATTGTCCCCACCTCTACGACGTTCGCACGTACTAGCAGATTCAGGGTGCGACTGGCCAAGGCTCAGTATGGAATCCTTGGGGGTAAATGTCGTTTCCCTAGACAAGTTCGAGGGTGCACATAACGTCTATGAATATGGTGTAATGTCTCGATATTAAGTTACTATACATATCGGCGGGTATTGCTGAAGCAAACCATCCATCCGGTCAAGGTAAACCGTACCCGCTTTTAGATGTCATATTTTGCCATACCGCCAACAGTGATATGCTGCCCATGCGCATTAGAGTCCTTGTTCGAAATACCCTCCTCAACTGCGAAAGTAGGTCCTTCCTCCTCTATCTTCCTGTTTTCTCTCCTGAGAAGGAAGGCAAGAACAGCAGCGCTGGCAATAGTCACAACTGTCAGGGCCAAGTTCACAGACCAAGCTGTCATGTAGCGAGGTCCATCGCTAGCGGGGTAGAGATAGGGAGTCCAGACGAGAGCGAGATTCCCAACGGAGTTGTTCATCGCCAAACTGATCGCACGCTTCTTACGAGGGCGGGCACCAATGTTGGCCATCCACGCGTTGGATATCTGGAAACAGCCGTAAGTTCCTGGTAACATGAGGAACAGCGCAAAGTAGCGAGCACCGGTATGCGTTGTTGCCATTGTAATGATGATACCAGCAAGAGCCACTATGCTGGGGTAAATCATGTGCGGAGATCGCTTGCTGGTCCGGTCCGAGTACCAGGTATTGAACATGCAGAATATGGCGGTGAACAGGTACGGTGGTGCCGTCAGGAGGAGGGTGTTGATTGTTGAGTAGCCAAAATTCCCTACCAGGGTCGGCAGGAAATTGGTCAGAGAAGCAACAGCCTGAACGCACATCTGGCCCAGAATGCAGAGCCAGACATAGTAGTCCTTGGAAGCCATCTTGAAGGCAGTCCATGTGCTGATCTCGTCCTCTTCTTCTCCAGCATCTTCGAGGATTCGCACTACCCCCAGAGCTCGCTCCTCTGTAGAAAGCCATTTGGTTGTTGCCGGCCAGTCGGGAATAACGAGGCCAGTTACCACCGCGAAGACAACGGTTGCGATTCCTTCGATAAGGAAAAGCCAACGCCAACTGGCAATTCTGTGATTTTCAAACGCAGCAGCGATGCCGGCGGCGAACAGGCCTCCAAATGCTCCCGATATCATGGCGGCGGAGAAGAAAATCCCTAGACGTAGGCCGAGCTCTTTTCTCGTATACCATCCGCTGAACAGGAAAGCGACGCCGACAAAGAACGGTGCCTAAAAAGAAACAGTTAGAGTAAGTACTATGATACGTGTACACTTTGCCACAGAAGCATACCTCTGTGACTCCCAGGAAGAAGCGGCACGCAATAAGACCACCAAAATCCTGGGCTGCAGCTGTGGCACCGCTGACGACACCCCAAGCAACCATACACGTTGCCAGGTACCAACTGGGTCGGACCAAGCTGAGAACCATATTGCTCGGAACTATTCATTGTTAGTCCAGTTTCGCATATTGCATGAGATAGAATAGTACCCTGCATCAAGATATAACCAATGAAGGTGACGCTGAGCACGACGTTGTACTGCACCCCTTCCAGTCCCAAGTCCTCTTCCAATCCCTGAACCCGCGCATGTGGAAGTGCGTTGCGGTCGATGTAATTCATAATGTACATGACGATCTAGAAATATTGCTCATTAGCACGGGAAGCAATGTAGGGTTTGACTCGAGTCAACAGGGATGTCATTTACCAAGATCGGCAATAGACGATAGTCAATCTTTCTTACGAACTTCTTTTCGCGAGCAGCGCGCTCTTCGGGTGACCATAATGCAACAATGGCGGCGCACTCCTCGACCAGAGGGTCGCCCGTCGTAGCCGTTTGTGTTTTCGACATTGCAAGTATCAGTCTTGTAAATCCCGAACTCGGAGGTGTTTGAAGACAGTTATCGCTGAATTGTAATATCAGAAGCTAGGTTTGAGTTGAAAGCCATGGCTCTTTGGATTCCACCGCCGGCCCTCGTGGATCTTATAGCCAAACAGTCCAGTGTTGTCAAGTCTACGGTCAGCCGAGATGAAGGAAGGAGCCTACATCCCAGGCTGGGGCAATGGCTAGATTCCCCAGATTCCCCAACATTACCGGGATCTTGGTCGGCCTAGTCGCTAGCCCCTCGGCGCGCGGAGCCTGGTAGTTGGTTTCCACGAGGAGAGCCGGCGCCGCCTCCGGAAAACAATTGCCGATTTCCCAGATCAGACTTCCCCGCACAAGCCAATAAACATGGTGTAGGTGTGGGCCCGGTGGAGCTAGTCTTTTACAGTTTTCAGCAAGTACCCTCGTGGCTCTCAAGCCATGCCAAGCTATAGATGGCGCTAACGATCCTTTGGTGCAGGCGCTGTTCAGGAAGCTTGGGTGGCGTGGTACGATATCGGGAAATACGCCGAAAAGCCGGGAATACGGTGATGGCAAGTGGGTCAAGCTGTATCATGGATAGGGGAAAGTAGTTTCGACTTCTCGTTTGGATGGTTGAAGCTCGAGTTAAAACGAGACGTTCGCGGCTCGAGAATTGCGACGGGTCAAGCTCGACATCTTATCAATCATTGAATTTACCATCTACATCGCGGATATCCAATCCCAACCCATCATCGCCTATCAGCAGAAGCAGAAGCTGGACGGTACACAGTTTATCAAACATGACCAGCCTTTCCACAAAGCTCGCTGAGCTCGAGGCTGCCGGCAAGCCTATCCAAGTCGGTATCATTGGCGCCGGCAAGTTCGGATCCATGTTCATCTCTCAGTCACACCGCACAACCGGCCTTCGTTTGGCGGGTATTGCAGATCTATCCAAAGACCGGGCTCTCGCCTCCCTTAAACGGACTGGGTTCCCTGAAGACAAGTACGACGCCACCTGCACTCTATCCATTTCCGAGGGTATCAAGGCCAATAAAACGGCAATAACAACCGACTCCGCGGCTCTCATCGCCACGCCGGGCATCGATGTTATTCTGGAGGTGACTGGGAATCCCGCAGCCGGTATCCGCCACACTTTGCTATGCTGCGAGCACAAGAAGCACATTGTCATGATCAACGTCGAGGCCGATGTTCTCGCTGGTCCTCTCCTAGCTAGGAAGGCTCGCGAAGCCGGCATCGTTTACTCGATGGCGTACGGAGATCAGCCCGCACTCATCGCCGAGATGGTTGACTGGGCGCGCACGGCCGGCTTTGACGTTGTGTGCGCAGGCAAGGGGACTAAGCATCTTCCTGAATACCACTACTCGACGCCGGATACGGTCTGGAACTACTACGGCTTTACCGAGGAACAGCTTGCATCCGGAGACTTTAATCCTCAAATGTTCAACTCATTTCTTGACGGCACGAAGTCAGCGTTGGAAATGGCCGCTGTATCAAATGGCTGTGATCTGAGCCCTCCTACAAACGGTCTGAAGTTTCCTCCTTGCGGCGTCTGGGACTTGCCTGCAGTGTTGAAGCCAGAGAGCGAGGGTGGTCAATGTGAGAAGAACGGCACCGTTGAGGTCGTTTCCTGCATGGAGACAGACGGCCGATGGGTATTTAACCATCTTAGATGGGGAGTTTATGTGGTCATCAAGGGTAAGTTCTCTCTTTTCTCACTTATTAGTTGAGACTTTGACTGACTTCGTCTTCAGCGCCTGGGGAGTACCAACGAGAATGCTTTAAGCAATACGGCTTGCAGACCGACCCAAGTGGTTGGTATGCTGCTCAGTATAAGCCCTACCACCTGATAGGTCTGGAACTGGGTGTTTCCATTGCCAGCATTATGTGCCGAGGCGAGCCCACTGGTCAGACTAAGACTTGGTCTGGCGATGTCGTGGCGACCGCCAAGCGGGATCTCCAGGTAGGTGAGAAGCTTGACGGAGAAGGTGGGTTCACTGTCTACGGCAGACTCATGCCTGCCGAGGACTCCATGGCCATCGAAGGTCTTCCCATCGGGCTGGCACATGGGTTTACTCTCAAGCGGCCTGTACAGAAGGACCAGAGATTGAGCTGGCAGGATATTGAGTACACGGAGTCGGCCCAAGCAGTGGCTGTGAGGAAGGAGATGGAGGCTATGTTCAGGAAGGAGTTCAAATGCTCCAAGACGAATGATATCGGCACTACAAAAAAGATCAACGGGGTGGATAGCGTAAATGACACCGCAGTGGCCAGTGTCTAGGCAGACGTCGTTAGTATTGTCGATGAGTGTCAGTTAGACACTGACAATGGCTAGATGGACTAAGGCAGGTAAACACAATAGTGCTACGTTTTTCCAAAAACACGCGAAGCTGAATGAGGTGCTTAGGGAAGGGATAAACGTAGACTCATCCGACTAGCGATTACCCGCGCGTGGAGAGAATGAGATTAGGTCTACTCGAGCAGCCTTGCTGTTGGAGATTTCCTTACACCTGGTAATACTAGTGACGGCTTAGCGATCATAGCTATTCCGAGCCAGGGGTCCTGCTAGCAAGGTGAATATTATTCTGTTGGTTAGCCTCACCAAAGACCTTCGCCTGGTGAACTTGACCACGCTAGAGCCGACTCGTTCACACCCTTACGTCTTCTGCGGGAAACCTGACAAGAGTTAAAGAAGCCACTCTATCTGCCAGAAGAACTCACATACCTCGAATTTATTAGGCACAGCAGTCTTGCATTATATGTCAGGGTGGGCTACGGCCCAATCTGAAACGCGACATTTCGCATTAGCAATATTCCCCTATATAAGTCAACGCGGCCTGGAGAGCATCCTTGGCCTGACCCGGAAGTCCCGTAATGAAACAACCCGATGAAACGGTGAATAATGAGCGCTAGCTAATTTACTCTCGAAAAGAGTCTCGCGTTAAGCCAGGTAATGAAGTAAAAAGCTATAACTCGTGCTGTTATATATAATCTATGACGAATACGCAATCTACCAGACTCGGTCGCCTCAGACCAACCGCACGCAACGAGTCTAAGACCCGGGGAGAGTGCCTCGACAATGCTCATGATTCATTTTTCTATATCAATTCGGCACTGCGGCCTATTACGGCAGAGGGTAGCTAGCCAGCCCTTCCGTCCCTTTATAGTGAACAGGATGATGGAAGATTTTGCCCAGTTTAGAGGTGACTGATAAAAACGGTCGAGGCGGTGAGATGGAGTTGATGCATGCTAAAGTGCACTACTTTAACTGATCGCCTCCAGAGTCGTAATTCGGTCAGCAGGCGAATATTGTGATTCTTGACCTAAACGTGATATATTCCGATACATTATTACACCTCGGGAAACCCGTTGACCCTAAAAGATAGCGCGAGGGAGCAACCGGGGCTTATGCGGGTTTCCGCGTCGCCGCAGCTCGCCAAACTGGGATGCCTGGAAGTCAAATCAGATTTAATTGACCAGACTGGCTCCAACAAGCTGTCAAATCCAGCGGCAGAGTATTATTCTAGGATTAGGCTATCACAGGATCAGACTCGTAAATTTTATCCAAGCAAATCGGCTTTAACGTATAAGACACTCTTCTATACGGATCCTTAATGCTGCTACTACTGCCGCCACTTCTGTACTGCTAGTTAAGCTAGCCGTGATCCGTCTCCGCTACGATAATAAATTACGGTGGATGCTCAAAATGGTCATGGAAATGTCAGTTGAGCTTATGTCTCCATTTTCCGGCACCCGCGTCTTGCTAGCCGTCGCCTGTTTTCCTACGAATACGGACATGAAGACCCACCGGTTGCTAAAAGTTCTATTCGTCGGTTTTCTTATTTGATTCGAGGTCAACCGGTTCATCAAGTCTAGTTCGCGTCACCGCAATGTCCCCGGGATTCAATCTAAGTAATGGCGAAAGAGGGTACGCCGCTCAGCGCTCAATGTAGAAAGCACCGGCGGGAGGGACGGAATCATCTGGTCGAGCCAAGAATAAACGCACCAGCCAAAGTCTTTGAGTGGATGCGGAAGGCAGCGAAACCCTGCCCAGAACCTTATTTTATGCTGTCATTGGCCGCGGGAGCATCGACGTGCATCCGGGCCCGTTGCATTGGGCTGCTCCCGCCTCACGGAACGCCCCGGTACCGCATCAAACCATCGAACCAACAAAAGCCCCTCTCGCCTTTCCCAAGGCCTTCTTGTCCCCTGCCCTTTCTTTACGTTAAATAACGCAGCAGTCGGTATTATCTACCCCTTCGCGCTTCAAAGCCAGAGATTTCGGCAATAGCGATTGACTTGCGGATATTTCTGAACCCGACCATCAACATGGGTGACACCGCGAAATCCTCGTCGCCTCCTGCGAAGTCTCCCTCTCCCGCAAGGTTTGAGAGCCAAACCACGACGAACCCGGCATCGAGCCCGATCCGCGACACTATTCCGCTTGTCGCCGACGAGGTACCAGCCCGTATATTTCGGGGACAAGAGTGAGCGGCTAACCGGCGATAGAACCCTGAGGAGGGCGACGACTTGGGAATCGAAATTGTGACGTTTCCCAGCCCCTTAAGCCCTGCTATTTAATGCGGAGATGGTGCTGACTTCCTGGGCCTGAGTAGGGCGCCGAGAGCGACACGACTTCTTTGAAGTCGAGCATCTTGAGGTATCGCCAGGAGAATGGCCGGACGTACCACGCGTATAAAGATGGAGGTAGGAATTCTGTTCATCCTCACCCACACTCCTTTTCCCTTTGATGCGTCTGGGTCGACCTCGATCAGGCCTTCAACGACCAGCAGGCAGTCAAGCCGTTCAACGCAGTTACTGACCTTCTCTGGTTCCTAGCCTATGTCCTCCCCAACGACGACGTAAGATTTCCACGCTCCTTATTGTGCAGCGATAGTAACGTATCCTCGCCTACTACCGGACTAGGCCGAGATTGAGCGTTTGGGTATGGTTCTCAGGCGTAGAGCCGTAATTGGTTAAAGACATTGGTGAACTACCCACTAATACCGCTATCTAGATCTCCAACATACGGTTTTCCTCTTGACCTTCGACAATAAACTTCATTGTGTCCCCTTCGAGGAGACGCCGCGTCGTGTGCTAGATGTCGGATGCGGAACAGGCATCTGGGGCATTGAGTTTGGTATGATCACGCGTCGCCCTTCAACCGCGCCCGCCGTAGCAAACTGAATCATAGGACAGGTAAACGCTAACTACTCGTCAGCCGACGAGTATCCGGAGTCCCATGTAGGCATTTCACCTATCAAATAATGCACCCTGGTTCTTGTCCGCGACACTGAAAGGCGGGAGGGCTAACTCCACCCAGGTTACCGGCGTCGATCTAAGTCCCATCCAACCCGCCTTGTAGGTTTATGTTAGAGTATTACACAGCCAAAACGGAGCACTTACGGTAGATATAGTGTCCCCCCTAACGCAGCCTTCCTTATCGACGACATCGAAGAGGAGTGGAGTTTCTCTGCACCCTTCGACTTTGTCTTTGCAAGGTTTATGACGGGGTCGATCAAGGACTGGCCTAGGTTCTTCAAGCAGAGTTTCGAGTAATGTTTTCCCAAACTCACGCCCCACCCAGACACATTCCCTACAACCTAAATTATGTCAAAGCTATTCTTACACTGCCAAAGCAACCTCAACTCTGGAGGCGTCATCGAAATTCAAGACGGCATTTTCCCCATGGCCTGCGACGACGACTCCTTAACCGACGACTGTCCCATGAAACAGTGGTCTGACCTTCTTACCCAGGCCTTTGCCGGCTATGGCGCGGGCGTCGACACAGCGCTCAACTACCCGCGGCAGCTGGCCAAAGAAGGCTTTGTGGACATCGTCACCATTAAGGAGAAGTGGCCGACGAACCGGTGGCCTAAAGACAAGAAGTACAAGCAGATCGGTGAGGGCTTTCTTTATGGACGAGGGCTCTCAGTACCTGACAGAGTGTTCTTTCGCCGGGGCATAGGCTGATGTGGACAAAAGGCATCTGGACGCAGGAGAACATCATCAACGGGATTGCGGGCATGAGCTACGCGGTCTTTACGCGACCAAAGTCTGAGGGTGGGCTCGGGTGGTCAAGGGAAGAGGTTGAGGTGCTGCTCGCGGGCGTGAGAAACGACATGAGGAACACCAGCATTCACGCGTACATCCAGATGTAAGTGTACACGACACCTTCCTGCATCGGCACAAGGTATAAAGAAGAGCTGACGTCGCGCTTCCGAAGCAATTCGTATTATGCGCGGAAGCCTTAGGTACGGCAGGGTTACAGGCTGTTTTAACGCGCGGAGTGGCGTAGGTGCAGGAACGAGCTTCACGGTTGGGGACAGGGACTTACATATGGCTACTACCGTCCTAGGATGACCAGGGCCTATTACGTAGATATCAGTTAGTATTGTCGTAGGGATTCCGACATTGTCAGGACTTAAGAGAGGATGATCAAATAATTGCTTGGATCGGGCGTGTGTTGTGCCTTCCTCCGCTACTGGGCTTGTATAAAGCTGTGGCGATATGGCCGCCGCGGGGTGGCCGACCCAGACCTCTCTTTATATGACACGGCGGTCTGAATCTCCACACCACCTGCATGGGTAATCTCCGAAACTCCGACTGGAACCTTTGCTGTTAGTGACCCGCGGCAGTCGGATGCTTTTCCGGTGCGGAGAAGTATCCGMCGCMTGCGGGTCACTAAC